>CM055120.1:199645717-199858217 GCA_029206835.1 Rana muscosa
ATCTCAGCTGGTTCAGCAGGAACTGGCTGAGATTCGAACCATTAATGAGCAGATTCTCTTATGATTATCACTAGTGGTTGCTATAGCCACTAGTGATAATCACTGTTTGTCGGGAGAATACAATTGCTGGGCAGGAGGGCACTGTCTGTGTTGATGGGGGAATTATGCAAGTTTCTTTCCTGCAATCTGTGGATGCAGGAAAGAAATGTGCACCGTCTATTACCTGCCTAACTGAAAGTGAAAGTAAATTGTGAATGTCTTGAAAGAACAGGAGAGGGGGAGGGAGACAGATGGGGGAGAGAAGGGATGGAGATATTGCAGTTCAGTGATTACAGTGTACTGCAGTCTGCAGTGCACACACTTACCCACGGTCCAGGCTAGAATCTCAGGCATCTCTCACACACAGCCAGGAATGCTGCTGATTTTCATATTTCCTGCCCACACATCCCCTCTCTTCAGATACAGCACGCCGGGATAGTGTGGGCGGGACTGGAAGGAGGAGGAGGAGCTGTATTCCTCCCTGCTCGTATGTGAGGAGAGTGAGGGGGGGTGGCTGGACTCGCTGGGCTGTGAAAGAGTGTCATAGACTCAGTCACCATTCTCGGAATTTACAGGCTGGTTCTCCTGTCCTAAGGACGGGAGAAATCAGTCTGTTTTTTCAGTAACTGAGATGAAGGCTTGGGCCCCCCCTCCCACAGTGCTCGTGGAGTCCTTCCTGCAACTCGCTGTTCTCCGTGCCAATGAGAATGCAGGGGAAGGAGCAGATCGGGCGGCTGTGGTTGTATGAGCGCTCGCATTATGCAGTGTCAGCGAGCAGAGGGAGGGGGGAGGAATCCCCCGCAGGAGCTGACTGGGGACGCTCTCCCTCTCAGGAGAGACTATGTTACCCCAGCAGCAGCCCGAGCGGAAAAAAAATGCAAAAAAAAAAAATTTTTTTTTTTTTTTTGGGGGGGCACATGGTGGGGCAGAGCATAATGTTGGGGGGGCCAGGGCCCCCTCTGGTCCCCCCCTAGGGACGCCATTGGCGGAGGTTGATTCCAGGCAGGGCAGAGAGGTGAAGCACGGCTCCATCCATCCTCAGTCTGCCCAGACTGAGAAGAACACATACAGCTGCTGTATATGGGGGTTGAAAGAAAATACAAAATACAGGCTGCCGCTGTTAGAAGTACCTTACCTTGTCTCAGTTGCCTGGCTCCTCCGCACAGACCCGAAACCGGAAGTGACACGCGCCGGGGACAGCACTGACCAGACATGAAGGAGAAGCAGTGTGACCCAATGAGCGCTTAGAGGCGCACCCAAAAACGCCACAGAGCATCAAAAAACACTGCAAATGAAGCGTCTTGCCTGCAATCACGGGATTGCATTGGCATCACGCTTTCATAGCGCACTGTGACCGGCGCTCGGCGCCCGCCCCAGTACACTTAAAAGGTACTTTTTTTTTCTTAAAGGGACATTTTTTTTTTTTATATTTCTTTTTTTTGTGTGACTGGCTTTGGGGGGGGCGGCGCCCATGCGCCCCCTATGGACGGGCCGCCACTGATAAGAACACATTTTGCATATTGCACTTTATTTATATATCATTTATTGAATGCACTATATATCCCTCAGGGGATACTTTGTATTTAGTGCTGCGATTATTTTGATTTTAGTTTGATTATTCACATTATTAGTGCTGGCAGCTTTAATTAGATTAACATAGCAGCTCCCAAGGTTTCACATATTTACGTTTCAGATGAGCTTCAGGGCAGTGGCTAGGATTATGATTGGTTAGAGCAGGGGTCTCCATAATTTTCAAGCAAAGGGCCAGATTACGGTCTTTCAGACTTCAGGGGGGCCGGATTCTGACCAGTCGGGGTAGAAAATGCCCTAGGGCCGAGCATCAGTGAGAATAAACATGGCCCCAGTGTTGGTGGGCAGTAAGAGGAGGAATAGTGTTCCATCATTGCTATTAGTCTAAGAAATAGTGCCCTATTGTTGGTGCCATTGGGAGGAATAGTGCCTCATATCGTTGGGAGCATTACTGCCCCAAGGGCCGGATGAAGGCTAGCAAAGGGCCACATCCGGCCTCGGGCCGCAGTTTGGAGACCCCTGGGTTAGAGGATACTTCTCAGCAAGAGTGGAAAATGTGGCTCTATAACATCAAACCTTTCAAAATAAACAGCAGTGATCTTCTGGGAAATATCAGCATTTTTCCTCTCCACCTTATTGATGTTCTTTGGGAGCATCAGAAGTGGATACAGGCAGGTGGCAAAGTGTTTGTCAGAGATCCAGGCAAAAAGCTAGTTAGAGGAGAGATTGTAGCTGAAGGGCCGGGGTCTACTGTTTATGTATTATTAGAAGGAACAGATAATCCCCTTTGTTTTCCACTCCACAGGCTGTCTCCGATTTGATCCATAGGAAGACCAGAGAAAAGTGGTTACATGATGGACAGAATGATGGAAGACTGCAAGAGCTGTGGAGAGCAAGGCTTTTGATGTATGCCAAGCCTGGACTTGTTTCTAAAGAACTTTTGAATGGAATTTCTAATGAACTTTTAGCCAAAGACTAAAACACCTCAGTGGCAGAAATATGGGAGGGGGTTGCATTCAAGGAAAATTAATGTTTAGAATGAGTTGTTAGTAATGAAGAGATTTTTTGTGTGTAGTCTGAAGGAAAAATCAAGGGCAGAATGTGTTGTGTTTGATAGATAGATACATATATATATATATATATATATGAGACATGTATGTATGTGTGAAGTATGTGTTACTTAAAAAAAAAAGAACCCTAATAGGGAATTACGAACTAAGTTAAAGGAATTTCTAAATAATGGTATTTCAGATATAATAATAAACAAAAAAGAAGGAAGATATTTGTTACCAGAGGCACCTAAGGTGCCGATAATATATCAGATACCGAAGGTTCACAAAAATAAAACTAGACCACCAGGAAGGCCAATCGTCATTGGGATTGGATCAGTGCACTCCAGACTGGGGGAATACCTGGACGTGTTTCTTTAACCGCTAACAGGGAAAGGGCAGGCATTTATCAAGGACAGTAAGGACATTATTAATATACTCAAGCAGGTGAGGGTGGACGATTCCACACTATTAAAAATATAAAAAATGTGTACTTCGTGCCTCGTGGTTAAATCAAAATGCAAACTAAGTAAAATATAAAATAACAGCTGCTACCCCTGCTAAAGTATTAATTGTGCTTTAGATAAAGTGAAAGGAGTGAAGGGGGCGCTCACATAATTATTAAAAATTGTAAATATGAACAAGTATGTGACACAAGCTTAATAGTAAAAATACTTGTGATATAATTCACCTAAATACATTAAATAACATAACGTCCTATAAAGTCAAGGATAAACAAAGCTGCAATGCTTCAATTCATCAAATATGATGTGCACAAAAAGTCCTAAATGACAGTGATTCTTCTTGTGTAAAGAGTTAAATCTTCTCAATAGCGTTCAACACAAAAAAACCTTCACCAGCTGAACAGTTGGTCACCCAAAGTGCTCGTATGTGAGATCTGCTTACCAGATGGTATTGACCATTTTAATTAAAAAGTAGGTCTGATGCGCTTTTCGCAAAACATTGCTTGCTAACAATGTTGAATGCTGAATAGACAAGATACACCTCCTCCCGCAGGGTTCACGGACGGGATATATAAGGCATAATGACAGATGAACCAAAAATAGTGTAATCCCATTTATTGTAAAAAAGATAAGATAAAAGGGCAAATGGCTTGCTTACATAAAAGGTGCCTTAGCCCGGCACTGAGGCTGCATGCGTGTCTGATGGCCGAATGGTGCCCCGCGGCTCTCACCCGTAGCTGGTGTGCGTTCCACCTTCCTACGCACATAGACCATATTTCATATTTACAATTTATATTAATTATGTGAGCGCCTCCTTCACTCCTTTCGATTCCACACCATTAGTGACCATAGATGTGGAATCGTTGTATACTAACATAAAACAAATCGATGCACTAGCAGCAGTAGCATGGGCATTAAAAAGTCAGTCAGATCTAAAGATAAAACAGAGGAGATTTATACTGGAGGGTCTAAGAATGGCCATGGGGAACAATTTCTTTTGGCACAAACATAAATATTATAGACAAGTAAAAGGAGTGGGTATGGGCAACAAATATGCTCTGAGTGTGGCCAACATATTCCTAAATAAATGGGAGAAGGAGGAAATATTTGGAAGGCGCTGGCCACATATAGGTATATAAAAGGTTTATAGATGACGTCCTGATTGTTTGGAAAGGCAGCCAGGCTGACTTAACCACTTAAGCCCCGGACCTATTGGTAGCTAAAGGACCAGAGGTGAATTCAGAATTTTGCACTGCGCTGCTTTAACTGTAAATTGTGCGGACATGCAATGTTGTACCCAAACAAAATTTGCGTCCTTTTCTTCCCACAAATAGAGCTTTCTTTTAATGGTATTTGATTGCCTCTGCGATTTTTATTTTTTGCGATATAAACGGAAAAAGACCGAAAATTTTGAAAAAAATGATATTTTCTACTTTTTGTTATAAGAAAAATCGAATAAACTCAATTTTAGTCATACATTTAGGCCAAAATGTATTCAGCCACATGTCTTTAGTAAAAAAAATGTCAATAAGCGTATATTTATTGGTTTGCGCAAAAGTTATAGCGTTTACAAACTAGGGTACATTTTCTGGAATTTACACAGCTTTAAATTTATGACTGCCTATCTCATTTCTTGAGGTGCTAAAATGGCAGGGCAGTACAAAACCCCCCAAATGACCCCATTTTAGAAAGTAGACACCCCAAGGAAATTGCTGAGAGGCATGTTGAGCCCATTGAATATTTTTTTTTTGTCCCAAGTGATTGAATAATGACAAAAAAAAAAAAAAATTACAAAAAGTTGTCACTAAATGATATATTGCTCACACATGCCATGGTTATATGTGGAATTGCACCCCAAAATACATTCTGCTGCTTCTCCTGAGTACGGGGATACCACATGTGTGGGACTTTTTAGGAGCCTAGCCACGTACGGGACCCCGGAAACCAAGCACCGCCTTCAGGATTTCTAAGGGTGTAAATTTTTGATTTCACTCCTCACTACCTATCACAGTTTTGAAGGCCATAAAATGCCAAAATAGCACAAACCCCCCCCAAATGACCCCATTTTAGAAAGTAGACACCCCAAGGAAATTGCTGAGAGGCCTGTTGAGCCCATTGAATATTTTTTTTTTGTCCCAAGTGATTGAATAATGACAAAAAAAAAATTACAAAAAGTTGTCACTAAATGATATATTGCTCACACATGCCATGGTTATATGTGGAATTGCACCCCAAAATACATTTTGCTGCTTCTCCTGAGTACGGGGATACCACATGTGTGGGACTTTTTAGGAGCCTAGCCGCGTACGGGACGCCGAAAACCAATCACCGCCTTCAGGATTTCTAGGCACAAATTTTTGATTTGACTCCTCACTACCTATCACAGTTTCGAAGGCCATAAAATGCCAAAATAGCACAAAACCCCCCCCAATGACCCCATTTTGGAAAGTAGACACCCCAAGCTGTTTGCTGAGAGGCATGGTGAGTATTTTACAGCTCTCATTTGTTTTTGAAAATGAAGAAAGAACATTTTTTTCAATTTTCAAAACTTTGTGACAAAAAGCGAGATCTGCAAAATACTCACAATACCTCTCAGCAAATAGCTTGGGGTGTCTACTTTCCAAAATGGGGTCATTTGGGGGGGTTTTGTGCCATCTGGGCATTCCATGGCCTCCGAAACTGTGATAGGCAGTGAGAAGTGAAATCAAAAATTTACACCCTTAGAAAGCCTGAAGGCGGTGATTGGTTTTTGGGGTCCCGTACACGGCTAGGCTCCCAAAAAGTCTCACACATGTGGTATCCCCGTACTCAGGAGAAGCAACAGAATGTATTTTGGGGTGTAATTCCACATATGCCCATGGCATGTTTGAGCAATATATCATTTAGTGACAACTTTGTGCAAAAAAATAAAAAATAAATTGTCTTTTTTCCGCAACTTGTGTCAACATATAAAATATTCCATGGACTCGACATGCCTCTCAGTATACAGCTTGGGGTGTCTACTTTCCAAAATGGGGTTATTTGGGGGGGTTTTGAACTGTTCTGGCATTTTATACACAACATTAGGAAGCTTACATCCACTCTTCTAACCACTTGAAGACAAAGCCCTTTTTGACACTTTTTGTTTACATGAAAACATATTTTTTTTTGCAAGAAAATTATGTTGAACCCCCAAACATTATATATATTTTTAAAGCAAAGGCCCTACAGAATAAAATGGTGGGTGTTGCATTTTTTTTTCCTACACAGTATTTGCGCAGCGATTTTTCAAACGCATTTTTTGGGGAAAAAATACACTTTTTTTAATTTTAATGCACTAAAACACACTATATTGCCCAAATGTTTGATGAAATAAAAAAGATGATCTTAGGCCGAGTACATAGATACCAAACACGACATGCTTTAAAATTTTGCACAAACGCGCATTGGCGACAAACTACATACATTTTTAAAAGCGTTTAAAAGCCTTTACAGGTTACCCCGTTAGATTTACAGAGGAGGTCTACTGCTAAAATTACTGCCCTCGATCTGACCTTCGCGGTGATACCTCACATGCATGGTGCAATTGCTGTTTACATATGACGCCAGACCGACGCTTGCGTTCGCCATTGGGCAAGAGCAGGGCAGGACAGGGGTGCTTTTTTTTTTTTTTTTTTTTTTTTTATTATTAATTTTGCTTTTTTATTTTATTTTTAAACTGTTGCTTCCATATTTTTTTTTTTTTTTATCATTTTTATTGTTATCTCAGGGAATGTAAATATCCCCTATGATAGCTATAGGTAATGACAGGTACTCTTTTTTGAAAAAACTGGGGTCTATTGGAACCTAGATCTTTCCTCTGCCCTCAAAGCATCTGACCACACCAAGATCGGTGTGATAAAATGCTTTCCCAATGGCGCTTTTTATATTCGGGGGGGGGGACATTCCCTCCCACTGCTTGTAAAAGCAGTCCAGAGGCTAATTAGCCACTAGGATTGCTTTTACATGAAAGCCGGCCGCTGGCTGAAAAGAATGATACCAAGATGATACCTAAACCCGCAGGCATCATTCTGGTATAAACATTCAAATTCCAGCAACATACCAGTACGTTGCTGGTCCTTGTTGGACATGTATTGTAATCTTTTTTTTCATGCAGCCTGTTGGCTGAACGAAAAAAAAAGATTGATCGGTGGGTATGCCCACCATTAGAATACCGCCCTTCATCCACCCACTTCTAATGATGGGCATACATGCACCATTTATATATGCCGAAGCATGGGGGCATCTTCCCGCAAAAGTTATGCCGCGTACACATGGTCAGACTTTTCCACGGGCAAGCCTCCGTCGGAATTTCGACCGTATGTACGCGGCATTAGGAGCAAAATCGCTCCTCCGCCCCTGCTGCCCCAATGCTTCGGCATATATGCTTTTTTTTTTTTAACTGTGGTGGTGAAATCACCTCCTACAGCACTGGAGTCGCAGGGATCAGGCCTGTCTCTGCGAACGCTACAGTTATGTGTGTTGTGTTTTGCAAGTGACAGTGATCGATCGATACTGCACTTGGGTGGCCTGGGCTGGACGGAGGGGCAAAACACAGGTGCTAGCAGGTATCTGGGCTGATCCCGCTAACACTGCGTTTTTGGGAACCCTAAACTGCTGGGGACGCTAGTATAGATCTGATCAGATCAGATATTGATCTGTTCAGATACTATACCACTAAGGGGGGTATATGCTTCACGCGTGGGTGTTAGCGTTACTGGCACTAACCTGACGCTGCCTGGGGTGTGACGCAGACCCTCTCTGACGCTAAAACCTAATTGATATCACCCGCCGGGCGATCAGGGGGTTAAACCTTTATTGGGTTATATACGGCGGGTGCCCTGACACTATAAAAAGCAAACTAACTAACCAGCGTCACCCGTAACACTTATATGATGATCACTGGTGAAAGGGTTAACTAGGGGCAATTAGGGGGTTAAAACCTTTATTAGGTAATATATGGGGGTACCTGACGCTATAAAAACCTGACGGCGAACCTAAAAAAAAATTACTGGCTACGATCTGCATCACCGACACTAAGACAACGATCATAAAAACGATCGCTTAGCGACAGTGGTGATAGGGGGTGAAAGGGTTACCTGGGGGGCGATCAGGGGGTTAAACCTTTATTAGATAATATATGGGGGTACCTGACGCTATAAAAACCTGCGGCGAACCTAAAAAAAATTACTGGCTACCGATCTGCATCACCGACGCTAAGACAGCGATCAGAAAAATTATCGCTTAGCGACAGTGGTGATAGGGGGTGAAAGGGTTACCTGGGGGGCGATCAAGGGGGTTAAACCTTTATTAGGTAATATATTGGGGTACCTGACGCTATAAAAACCTGCGGCGAACCTAAAAAAAATTACTGGCTACCGATCTGCATCACCGACGCTAAGACAGCGATCAGAAAAATTATCGCTTAGTGACAGTGGTGATAGGGGGTGAAAGGGTTACCTGGGGGGCGATCAAGGGGGTTAAACCTTTATTAGGTAATATATGGGGGTACCCGACGCTATAAAAACCTGCGGCAAACCTAAAAAAAATTACTGGCTACCGATCAGCATCACCGACGCTAAGACATCGATCAGAAAAATGATCGCTTAGTGACAGCGGTGCTAGGGGGTGAAAGGGTTACCTGGGGGGTGATCAAGGGGGTTAAACCTTTATTAGGTAATATATGGGGGTACCCGACGCTATAAAAACCTGCGGCGAACCTAAAAAAAATTACTGGCTACCGATCAGCATCGCCGACGCTAAAACATCGATCAGAAAAATTATCGCTTAGTGACAGTGGTGATAGGGGGTGAAAGGGTTACCTGGGGGGCGATCAAGGGGGTTAAACCTTTATTAGGTAATATATGGGGGTACCCGACGCTATAAAAACCTGCGGCAAACCTAAAAAAAATTACTGGCTACCGATCAGCATCACCGACGCTAAGACATCGATCAGAAAAATGATTGCTTAGCGACGGCGGTGCTAGGGGGTGAAAGGGTTATCTGGGGGGTGATCAGGGGGTTAAACCTCTATTAGGGGGGGTTTAGGGGGCTACACTGGACCTAAAACTGAATGTACTGACACTTTTACAGTCACAAATGTTACTGATTGCAGTGATCACTAAATAAATGGTCACTGCAATCAGTGACACTGTGACTGGGGGCTGGGGGGTGATCTGGGGGTGTCTGGGGGGGCGATTTATGTGCCTATATGTCCTGGTGTCAGTGTAGTGTTGTGTGCACTAACCTGGCATCTTCTCCTGTACGGCGCTCGGTATATGTGAGCGCCGCAGGAGAGATGACATCACTTCCTCCTTCCTGGCAGGCAGGGGAAGCTCTCTCATTCGCCGGGAGCGATCGAGAGGGGGTGGCCGGAATCGAACGGCCGTCCCCTCATGCCGGATCGCTCCCGAAGGTAAAACGACCGCTCACTGTAAAGAAGGGGGGTCCGATCGGACCCCCCAACTATACAAAGGCAATCACGTACATATACGTGATTCTGCCTGTCGGTGCCATTCTGCCGACGTATATTTACAGTCGTTAAGTGGTTAAACAAATTTGTAAAACATATAGGTGCAAATCAATATGGTATCAAATTTACTGTAAATGTACATCAAAAAACTATAAACTTTCTAGACCTGGAGATTTTTTTAAATGGGGACCAGCTGAACACTAGACCGCATTTTAAGGATACGGACTGTAATGGCTACATCCCGTTCAGAAGTTGCCACCACCCCCAGTGGAAGAGAGCTATCCCTAAAGGCCAATTCATCAGGATCAAGCGCAATTGTGACCTGATGGGAGACTATCTCGCACAAAAAAGCATCCTGATCGAAAGTTTTGTGGACAAGGGTTACGAAAGGATAGAACTGGAATGCACTAGAGATAAAGTAGTGTCAGGAAAGGGTTCACCCATTGGTGGTGCCTGTCTCATGGATCACAGTACCAGTGTCCACCAGCGGGTGTCTTCCAACACTCAGGATCTGTAGTGGAGGGATTCACCTGCTGGTGCCACTGTTAGATCCTTTGGCTGTAGCACCCATGGCAACCTCAGCTACAGCTCAGTATACACTGCTCCCTAACAAATACCAATACCCAGTCTCTACTCAATGCACCTATCCTGCTTTCAATCCACCTGTCTCTTCTCTTTCACCTGTAACAATCCCACAAAAACCTCCTTCAGCCACTGTTCCCTTGTCTCTACCGCATTCCAGCCCTTCCTTTTGCCCAGTTACATCCTTTTCTTACAGCCCCGCAGTTACCTACAAAGCTGCAGTGGCTAAGCCAAAGAAGAAACAAAAGTTCTTTCCAACCCACACAATCCTGCCAGTAACTCAACCTGCCTCCACACAGACCAACCTGCTCCAGTCTGCCTTCATGCCAGTTGAACCTGATGACCGACCTAATTATGCCAATCCAGTGCCTGCTATCCAGGCTGACATCCCAGTGCCTACTACCCAGTCTGACTTCCCAGTGCCTGCTACCCAGTCTGACGTCCCTGTGCCTGTTACCCAGTCTGACATCCCAGTGCCTGCTACCCAGTCTGATGCCCCAGTGCCTGCTACCCAGTCTGATGCCCCAGTGCCTGCTACCCAGTCTGATGCCCCAGTGCCTGTTACCCAGTCTGATGCCCCAGTGCCTGCTACCCAGTCTGACACCCCAGTGCCTGCTACCCAGTCTGACGCCCCAGTGCCTGCTACCCAGTCTGATGCCCCAGTGCTTGCTACCCAGTCTGACGCCCCAGTGCCTGCTACGCAGTCTGACGTCCCAGTGCCTGCTACCCAGTCTGACGTCCCAGTGCCTGCTACCCAGTCTGTCGTCCCAGTGCCTGCTACACAGTCTGATGTTTCGGTGCCTGCTGACCAGTCTGATGACCCTTTGCCCATGTTCCAGCCTGAAGTTCCGCTGCCAGTGTTCCAGTCTTATGACCCTGTGCCCATGTTCCAACCTGAAGTTCCGCTGCCAGTGTTTCAGTCTGATGTCCCTGTGTCCTCATTCCAGCATAAAGTTCCAGTGCCAGTGTTCCAGCCTGAAGTTCCTGTGCCCATGTTCCAGTCTGGTGTTCCGGTGTCCCAGCTTGAAGTTCCCGTGTACCAGCCTGAAGTCCCGGTGTCCCCGCCTGAAGTCCCGGTGTCCCAGTCAGAAGATCCCGTGTCTCAGCCTGAAGATCCGGTGCCCGTGTCTCAGCCTGAAGTTTCGGTGCCCGTGTCTCAGCCTGAAGTTTCGGTACCCGTGTCTCAGCCTGGGGTTTCGGTGCCCGTGTCTCAGCCTGGGGTTTCGGTGCTCATGTCTCAGCCTGAAGTCTCGGTGCCCATTATCCGGCCTGTTAAACCGGTGCCCGTTACCCGGCCTGTTAAACCGGTGCTCATTACCCGGCCTGTTAAACCGGTGCCTGTTACCCGGCCTGTTAAACCGGTGCCCGTCACCCGGCCTGTTGTGCCAGTATCCGTCTTCGAGCTTTCTGGACCTGTGCCCAGCATCCAGCTTGCTGATCCGGGGCCCGTTATCCAGCCCACTGGGTCGGGGCCCGTTACTCTGCATCCCAGTTTTGTATATATAAATATATATACACTGTATCCAGTTTAGCTAGATCTCACTGCAGACCGTTCCTGGTGTACTGTTTCTAAAATACTTCAGGCAGGCAGTTGATTCAGTTAGCTTCAGTGTATTTAGTATATATATATATATATATATATATATATATATATATATTGTGAGGGGGTTAGCTCGGCAGCGGGTGTGTGTGACCCCCGAGATGGGCTCCCCACACAAAAACAGGCCCAGCAAACGGAGGTTGTGGTTTTCAAAATCAAAAAGGTGCGGTTTATTTTCTATTTACAGTGACAAAACACAGCAAAGCAAAAGAAACATAAACAAAATAAATCCTGGTCAACTTGACCTCTGACTAAACATACAGGTTTCCTAACTAACAACTGGGATCAGCCTAGTGCTGTCCTAGTCCCTAAGTCCCTGGTTTTAAATGTCCAAGCAAATAGCCACACAGGCTTTGTCTCACCGCACAGGGGTTCACTCTCCCTAGACAGTCCACACAGGTCTGGTTCCAGGCATGAGCTAACATCTAATGAAGCTGGGAGTTCTTATAGAGGCCTAAATGAGCTGACAAGCTTCAGCTGGTCTCATCAACTCCCTGTCTGTACGACGCCCCACACTCTCCCTAGAGGTATGAGTCATCCATGAGCCCACTAGCCTTATACAACTCTCCACCTAGTTGTATAAGTCGGCGTAAAGCCTGAATCTGGGCGAAATATATCTACCCCCCTGGATGCAACCAGGTGACTTTACCTTCCTGCTGTCACATACCCCCCCTCTTGTTTTAACCTCGGGGTTGGAACACCAGCAATCAGGCATTCATGTACTCGAGACAAAGCATCCACATTCCCCATTTGAACGCCAGGGCGATGCTTTACTGTGAAGTTGAATTCCTGGAGGGCCAGGAACCACCTATTCACTCTTCTATTTGTTTCCTTGTTTTGAGCCATCCACTTTAACGGAGCGTGATCCGTAACCATGTCAAAGTGCCTACCTAGCAGGTAGTACCGAAGGGAATCTAGAGCCCACTTCACCGCTAAACACTCCTTTTCAACGGTGGCGTAATTTACCTCATGGGACTTCAACTTCCTGCTGAGGTAAATGACTGGGTGCTCTTCCCCGTTCCAGACCTGGGACAATACTGCTCCTAACCCCACATCTGACGCATCACTTTGTACGACAAAGTCTTTAGAGAAGTCGGGTGAGTACAACACTGGCTGGCTACATAAGGCTTGTTTCAAGAATTGGAATGCTGCCTCAGTCTCGGGGGTCCATTTAATCATGACCGACCCTTTCCCCTTCGTCAGGTTGGTTAGGGGCACAGCCTTAGAAGCAAAGTGGGGAATGAATCGCCGATAATACCCAGCGATTCCCAGAAAGGCTCGTACCTGCTTCTTGCTGTTGGGACGTGGCCAACTCTGGATGGCCTCGACTTTGTTGAGTTGGGGTTTTATTACTCCCCTCCCAATGGTGTACCCAAGATATTTGGCCTCCTCCTGCCCAATGGTACACTTCTTGGGGTTAGCCGTAAACCCCGCTTCCCGAACAGAGTCCAGGACTGCTTGCACTTTTGGCAGATGTGAGGCCCAATCTGTGCTATGGACAATTATGTCATCCAGGTAAGCCGCAGCATACTTCCGATGGGGCCTCAGCATCTGGTCCATTTTCCGCTGGAATGTGGCCGGCGCATTCTGTAACCCGAACGGCATTCTTTTATATTGGAACGCCCCGTCTGGGGTTACAAATGCGGTTTTCTCTTTGGCCGACTTGGCCAGGGGGATTTGCCAATACCCTTTTGTGAGGTCAAGAGTCGTCATGTATCGGGCTGTTCCCAGCCGGTCGATCAACTCATCTATACGTGGCATGGGGTAGGTGTCAAATTTTGTAACTTTGTTCAACTGACGAAAATCGTTACAAAATCGCCAGCTCCCATCCGGTTTAGGCACCAACACAATGGGACTAGACCAATCACTTTGGGACTCCTCTATCACCCCTAAGTTCAGCATTTTCTGTACTTCCTCCCGTATTGCCTCCCGTCGGGCCTCTGGGATCCGATAGGGTTTTAACTTCACCCTTTCACCGGGCGGGGTAATGATGTCATGCTCTACCCCAGATGTTTGTCCCGGCAGCTCAGAGAATACCTCCTTGTTGCGAAGCACAAACTCCTTAACCTCCTGTTGTTGGGGTTGTGACAAGGTGGCTGCTATTCCAACCTCAGGAATCACGCAACCAGTTTGAGCTGGTGACCAAGTGTCTGCGACTAGGGACTCTCTATCCCTCCAGGCTTTCAACAGATTAACGTGATAGATCTGTTCGGGCTTTCGCCTTCCTGGTTGTCTGACCTTGTAATTCACTTCGCTCACTTTTTCCATTATCTCGTAGGGGCCTTGCCATTTGGCAAGGAATTTACTTTCAACCGTAGGGACAAGTACCAGTATCCTATCCCCCGGGGAAAAGGTACGGGTCTTGGCTGCACGGTTGTACACTCTCTGCTGTGCTAACTGCGCTTGGGCCAAATGTTCCTTCACGATGGGCATTACCTGTGCAATTCGGTCTTGCATCAGGGCGACATGCTCAATCACACTTCTGTGGGGAGAACTCTCACTTTCCCAAGTTTCCTTGGCAATATCCAACAGCCCTCTTGGGTGTCTCCCATACAGTAACTCAAAGGGGGAGAATCCTGTAGAGGATTGGGGCACCTCCCTAATAGCAAACATCAGATAAGGAAGTAGACAGTCCCAATCCTTTCCATCTCTATCCACCACTTTCTTCAACATTTGTTTTAGGGTTTTGTTGAACCTTTCAACCAGCCCATCGGTTTGGGGGTGATACACAGATGTACGTAATTGCGTCACTTTGAACAATTTACACAGCTCCTTCATAACCCGGGACATAAAGGGTGTACCTTGGTCCGTAAGCAGTTCTTTACAAATACCCACCCGGCTAAACACAAGAGATAGCTCTTTGGCTATGGTTTTGGCCGAGGTATTTCGGAGAGGGATCGCTTCTGGATAACGGGTGGCATAGTCCATTATAACTAATATGTACTGGTGCCCCCTAGCGGACTTGATTATAGGACCTACCAAATCCATGGCGATCCTCTCAAACGGGACCTCAATGATGGGTAGAGGGACCAGCGGGCTACGGAAATGTGGCATCGGGGCCGACCTCTGACACACAGGGCAGGAGGAACAATAATTTTCTATGTCCTTCATCACCCCCGGCCAATAGAATCTCTGTAATACCCTCTCTCGGGTTTTCTCTGTCCCCAGATGACCTCCAAGAATGTGCCCATGGGCCAACTCCAACACCAACTTCCTGTAAGGTTTGGGCACCACAAGCTGCTCAACGGTTTCTTCTGCCCTTTTTGCCACCCGATACAGTAGGTCCTTCTCTACGCTGAAGTATGGGTAAGCGCAGGTATTATCTGGGTTCACTAACTCGCCATCTATTTTCACTACGTTTTCCCGTGCCTTTATTAGGGCGGGGTCTTTCAACTGTTCTGTGGCAAAGTTTTCCCTGTGAACCTCAAGATCAGAAAACTCCACAGACGGTAGGTTTTCGTCTGAGGAGGTGGGCTCCTCTCCAGTTTCTTGAGTCTCCCCTGCCAATACTGATAAGGGAAATTCCGGAGAGTCCTCACCACTCTCAGGGGAGTTCTGGCTATCACATTCCTGGTACCTAGGGGCACCAGTGGGGGGCTCAGGATCATCCCACAGTTCCCAGAACTTCGGAAAATCCCTTCCCACAATGGCGTCATGCGGTAACTGAGATACTAAGCCCACTGGATGAGAGAGGGTACCTTTGGGGGTCTCGAAACACACTGTAGTCACTGGATACTCTCGGGTGTCCCCATGCACACAAATAACAGCTACCTTGCTATTCCCAGAGACCTCTGTTTTAACTAACTCAGCCTTTATCAGGGTCACAAGGCTACCTGAATCCAGCAATACCACAACATTTCTACCATTAACACACATTTTGCATAAATGTTTCTCAGTTCCTCGAATGGCAGTGCATGCGACTGTCGCACACAGCGACTGACGTCTGCCCGTCAGAAAGTCACACTGCATGGGTTCCTCCACAACCGGGCAATTGGCTGCAATATGTCCCGCTTGCCGGCAGCGGTAGCAAACGATCCTTCTTGCGGCCTCTTGAGCCGCTGATTTCCCAGGCTGTTCTCGCCAAACTTGGGGTAGAGCTCCCACCCTCTCACTCTCTCCACCCTCACCCCTTGGAATCCTCTTATCTGCCCCTGGGGATGGTCTGGTCTTAGGGTGGAAAGTCCGAGTGTCTCTGGAAGAGGCCGTCAGGTTCTCTGTAGCCAAGTATTTCTCCACACGATCCACAAGACCATCGGCCGTCTCTGGGTCTCCGTGGCTTACCCACTTTTGGATGGCAGTAGGAAGAGCTCTCAAAAACCGATCCATTACAACACGTTCCACAATCTTTGGTGCGGACAAAGTCTCTGGCTGTAGCCACTTTCTGCTCAGGTGAATGAGATCATACATTTGAGACCTGGGGGGTTTTCCAAGCTGGAAAGTCCAGTTATGCACACGCTGAGCCCGGACAGCCTGGGTGACACCCAGCCTTGCCAATATTTCAGCTTTTAGCATCGCATAGTCTTTTGCTTGGTTAGGCTCTAGGTCATAGTAAGCTTTCTGCGATTCACCAGTTAACAGAGGAGCCACCAGTCCAGCCCACTGCTCCTCAGGCCACTTTTCTCTTTCAGCGGTCCTTTCAAATGTGGTCAAAAATACCTCTGGATCATCCTCTCCAGTCATTTTTGTCAATAAACGACTCACCCCAAAGGACGCGGTATTAGTGGGACGGCTTTCCTCACTGGTCTGCGGACGTTGCTGCATTGCTGCTTCCATCTGTTGTTGTAGTCTCTGCTCTTGCTTCTGTAACAGGTCTATGAAGCGGGCCTCAGATTGCTGCTGGGCTTGTTGCTGAGCCTCCAGACTCTGTTGCAAAGTTGCGTTTGTCTGCTGCTGGGCTGCAAGGCTCTGTTGATGAGCTTGCTGCTGGGCTGCAAGGCTCTGTTGATGAGCTTGCTGCTGGGCTGCGAAGTTCTGTTGTTGAGCTGCAAGGCTCTTTTGCAAACCTGCATTTGTCTGCTGTTGATTGGCATTTGCTAGAGCCAGCTGCTTCAGTATCTCCTCCATGCTGGCTTAAAAAAAAACTGCCACTGGTTCTCCACCAACTGTGAGGGGGTTAGCTCGGCAGCGGGTGTGTGTGACCCCCGAGATGGGCTCCCCACACAAAAACAGGCCCAGCAAACGGAGGTTGTGGTTTTCAAAATCAAAAAGGTGCGGTTTATTTTCTATTTACAGTGACAAAACACAGCAAAGCAAAAGAAACATAAACAAAATAAATCCTGGTCAACTTGACCTCTGACTAAACATACAGGTTTCCTAACTAACAACTGGGATCAGCCTAGTGCTGTCCTAGTCCCTAAGTCCCTGGTTTTAAATGTCCAAGCAAATAGCCACACAGGCTTTGTCTCACCGCACAGGGGTTCACTCTCCCTAGACAGTCCACACAGGTCTGGGTCCAGGCATGAGCAAACACCTAATGAATCTGGGAGTTCTTATAGAGGCCTAAATGAGCTGACAAGCTTCAGCTGGTCTCATCAACTCCCTGTCTGCACGACGCCCCACACTCTCCCTAGAGGTATGAGTCATCCATGAGCCCACTAGCCTCAGCTGGGCTTATACAACTCTCCACCTAGTTGTATAAGTCGGCGTAAAGCCTGAATCTGGGCGAAATATATCTACCCCCCTGGATGCAACCAGGTGACTTTACCTTCCTGCTGTCACATACCCCCCCCTGTTGTTTTAACCTCGGGGTTGGAACACCAGCAATCAGGCATTCATGTACTCGAGACAAAGCATCCACATTCCCCATTTGAACGCCAGGGCGATGCTTTACTGTGAAGTTGAATTCCTGGAGGGCCAGGAACCACCTATTCACTCTTCTATTTGTTTCCTTGTTTTGAGCCATCCACTTTAACGGAGCGTGATCCGTAACCATGTCAAAGTGCCTACCTAGCAGGTAGTACCGAAGGGAATCTAGAGCCCACTTCACCGCTAAACACTCCTTTTCAACGGTGGCGTAATTTACCTCATGGGACTTCAACTTCCTGCTGAGGTAAATGACTGGGTGCTCTTCCCCGTTCCAGACCTGGGACAATACTGCTCCTAACCCCACATCTGACGCATCACTTTGTACGACAAAGTCTTTAGAGAAGTCGGGTGAGTACAACACTGGCTGGCTACATAAGGCTTGTTTCAAGAATTGGAATGCTGCCTCAGCCTCGGGGGTCCATTTAATCATGACCGACCCTTTCCCCTTCGTCAGGTTGGTTAGGGGCACAGCCTTAGAAGCAAAGTGGGGAATGAATCGCCGATAATACCCAGCGATTCCCAGAAAGGCTCGTACCTGCTTCTTGCTGTTGGGACGTGGCCAACTCTGGATGGCCTCGACTTTGTTGAGTTGGGGTTTTATTACTCCCCTCCCAATGGTGTACCCAAGATATTTGGCCTCCTCCTGCCCAATGGTACACTTCTTGGGGTTAGCCGTAAACCCCGCTTCCCGAACAGAGTCCAGGACTGCTTGCACTTTTGGCAGATGTGAGGCCCAATCTGTGCTATGGACAATTACGTCATCCAGGTAAGCCGCAGCATACTTCCGATGGGGCCTCAGCATCTGGTCCATTTTCCGCTGGAATGTGGCCGGCGCATTCTGTAACCCGAATGGCATTCTTTTATATTGGAACGCCCTGTCTGGGGTTACAAATGCGGTTTTCTCTTTGGCCGACTTGGCCAGGGGGATTTGCCAATACCCTTTTGTGAGGTCAAGAGTCGTCATGTATCGGGCTGTTCCCAGCCGGTCGATCAACTCATCTATACGTGGCATGGGGTAGGTGTCAAATTTTGTAACTTTGTTCAACTGACGAAAATCGTTACAAAATCGCCAGCTCCCATCCGGTTTAGGCACCAACACAATGGGACTAGACCAATCACTTTGGGACTCCTCTATCACCCCTAAGTTCAGCATTTTCTGTACTTCCTCCTGTATTGCCTCCCGTCGGGCCTCTGGGATCCGATAGGGTTTTAACTTCACCCTTTCACCGGGCGGGGTAATGATGTCATGCTCTACCCCAGATGTTTGTCCCGGCAGCTCAGAGAATACCTCCTTGTTGCGAAGCACAAACTCCTTAACCTCCTGTTGTTGGGGTTGTGACAAGGTGGCTGCTATTCCAACCTCAGGAATGATGCAACCAGTTTGAGCTGGTGACCAAGTGTCTGCGACTAGGGACTCTCTATCCCTCCAGGCTTTCAACAGATTAACGTGATAGATCTGTTCGGGCTTTCGCCTTCCTGGTTGTCTGACCTTGTAATTCACTTCGCTCACTTTTTCCATTATCTCGTAGGGGCCTTGCCATTTGGCAAGGAATTTACTTTCAACCGTAGGGACAAGTACCAGTATCCTATCCCCCGGGGAAAAGGTACGGGTCTTGGCTCCACGGTTGTACACTCTCTGCTGTGCTAACTGCGCTTGGGCCAAATGTTCCTTCACGATGGGCATTACCTGTGCAATTCGGTCTTGCATCAGGGCGACATGCTCAATCACACTTCTGTGGGGAGAACTCTCACTTTCCCAAGTTTCCTTGGCAATATCCAACAGCCCTCTTGGGTGTCTCCCATACAGTAACTCAAAGGGGGAGAATCCCGTAGAGGATTGGGGCACCTCCCTAATAGCAAACATCAGATAAGGAAGTAGACAGTCCCAATCCTTTCCATCTCTATCCACCACTTTCTTCAACATTTGTTTTAGGGTTTTGTTGAATCTTTCAACCAGCCCATCGGTTTGGGGGTGATACACAGATGTACGTAATTGCGTCACTTTGAACAATTTACACAGCTCCTTCATAACCCGGGACATAAAGGGTGTACCTTGGTCCGTAAGCAGTTCTTTACAAATACCCACCCGGCTAAACACAAGAGATAGCTCTTTGGCTATGGTTTTGGCCGAGGTATTTCGGAGAGGGATCGCTTCTGGATAACGGGTGGCATAGTCCATTATAACTAATATGTACTGGTGCCCCCTAGCGGACTTGATTATAGGACCTACCAAATCCATGGCGATCCTCTCAAACGGGACCTCAATGATGGGTAGAGGGACCAGCGGGCTACGGAAATGTGGCATCGGGGCCGACCTCTGACACACAGGGCAGGAGGAACAATAATTTTCTATGTCCTTCATCACCCCCGGCCAATAGAATCTCTGTAATACCCTCTCTCGGGTTTTCTCTGTCCCCAGATGACCTCCAAGAATGTGCCCATGGGCCAACTCCAACACCAACTTCCTGTAAGATTTGGGCACCACAAGCTGCTCAACGGTTTCTTCTGCCCTTTTTGCCACCCGATACAGTAGGTCCTTCTCTACGCTGAAGTATGGGTAAGTGCAGGTATTATCTGGGTTCACTAACTCGCCATCTATTTTCACTACGTTTTCCCGTGCCTTTATTAGGGCGGGGTCTTTCAACTGTTCTGTGGCAAAGTTTTCCCTGTGAACCTCAAGATCAGAAAACTCCACAGACGGTAGGTTTTCGTCTGAGGAGGTGGGCTCCTCTCCAGTTTCTTGAGTCTCCCCTGCCAATACTGATAAGGGAAATTCCGGAGAGTCCTCACCACTCTCAGGGGAGTTCTGGCTATCACATTCCTGGTACATAGGGGCACCAGTGGGGGGCTCAGGATCATCCCACAGTTCCCAGAACTTCGGAAAATCCCTTCCCACAATGGCGTCATGCGGTAACTGAGATACTAAGCCCACTGGATGAGAGAGGGTACCTTTGGGGGTCTCGAAACACACTGTAGTCACTGGATACTCTCGGGTGTCCCCATGCACACAAATAACAG
Organism: Rana muscosa; assembly: GCA_029206835.1. Taxonomy (NCBI): domain Eukaryota; kingdom Metazoa; phylum Chordata; class Amphibia; order Anura; family Ranidae; genus Rana; species Rana muscosa. The sequence goes on from CM055120.1 coordinate 199,666,295, forward strand.
CTACCTTGCTATTCCCAGAGACCTCTGTTTTAACTAACTCAGCCTTTATCAGGGTCACAAGGCTACCTGAATCCAACAATACCACAACATTTCTACCATTAACACACATTTTGCATAAATGTTTCTCAGTTCCTCGAATGGCAGTGCATGCGACTGTCGCACACAGCGACTGACGTCTGCCCGTCAGAAAGTCACACTGCATGGGTTCCTCCACAACCGGGCAATTGGCTGCAATATGTCCCGCTTGCCAGCAGCGGTAGCAAACGATCCTTCTTGCCGCCTCTTGAGCCGCTGATTTCCCAGGCTGTTCTCGCCAAACTTGGGGTAGAGCTCCCACACTCTCACTCTCTCCACCCTCACCCCTTGGAATCCTCTTATCCGCCCCTGGGGATGGTCTGGTCTTAGGGTGGAAAGTCCGAGTGTCTCTGGAAGAGGCCGTCAGGTTCTCTGTAGCCAAGTATTTCTCCACACGATCCACAAGACCATCGGCCGTCTCTGGGTCTCCATGGCTTACCCACTTTTGGATGGCAGTAGGAAGAGCTCTCAAAAACCGATCCATTACAACACGTTCCACAATCTTTGGTGCGGACAAAGTCTCTGGCTGTAGCCACTTTCTGCTCAGGTGAATGAGATCATACATTTGAGACCTGGGGGGTTTTCCAAGCTGGAAAGTCCAGTTATGCACACGCTGAGCCCGGACAGCCTGGGTGACACCCAGCCTTGCCAAAATTTCAGCTTTTAGCATCACATAGTCTTTTGCTTGGTTAGGCTCTAGGTCATAGTAAGCTTTCTGCGATTCACCAGTTAACAGAGGAGCCACCAGTCCAGCCCACTGCTCCTCAGGCCACTTTTCTCTTTCAGCGGTCCTTTCAAATGTGGTCAAAAATACCTCTGGATCATCCTCTCCAGTCATTTTTGTCAATAAACGACTCACCCCAAAGGACGCGGTATTAGTGGGACGGCTTTCCTCACTGGTCTGCGGACGTTGCTGCATTACTGCTTCCATCTGTTGTTGTAGTCTCTGCTCTTGCTTCTGCAACAGGTCTATGAAGCGGACCTCAGATTGCTGCTGGGCTTGTTGCTGAGCCTCCAGACTCTGTTGCAAAGTTGCGTTTGTCTGCTGCTAGGCTGCAAGGCTCTGTTGATGAGCTTGCTGCTGGGCTGCGAAGTTCTGTTGTTGAGCTGCAAGGCTCTGTTGATGAGCTGCAAGGCTCTTTTGCAAACCTGCATTTGTCTGCTGTTGATTGGCATTTGCTAGAGCCAGCTGCTTCAGTATCTCCTCCATGCTGGCTTAAAAAAAAACTGCCACTGGTTCTCCACCAACTGTGAGGGGGTTAGCTCGGCAGTGGGTGTGTGTGACCCCCGGGATGGGCTCCCCACACAAAAACAGGCCCAGCAAACGGAGGTTGTGGTTTTCAAAATCAAAAAGGTGCGGTTTATTTTCTATTTACAGTGACAAAACACAGCAAAGCAAAAGAAACATAAACAAAATAAATCCTGGTCAACTTGACCTCTGACTAAACATACAGGTTTCCTAACTAACAACTGGGATCAGCCTAGTGCTGTCCTAGTCCCTAAGTCCCTGGTTTTAAATGTCCAAGCAAATAGCCACACAGGCTTTGTCTCACCGCACAGGGGTTCACTCTCCCTAGACAGTCCACACAGGTCTGGGTCCAGGCATGAGCAAACACCTAATGAATCTGGGAGTTCTTATAGAGGCCTAAATGAGCTGACAAGCTTCAGCTGGTCTCATCAACTCCCTGTCTGCACGACGCCCCACACTCTCCCTAGAGGTATGAGTCATCCATGAGCCCACTAGCCTCAGCTGGGCTTATACAACTCTCCTCCTAGTTGTATAAGTCGGCGTAAAGCCTGAATCTGGGCGAAATATATCTACCCCCCTGGATGCAACCAGGTGACTTTACCTTCCTGCTGTCACAATATATATATATATATATATATATATATATATGCATCCCGGTTTTGTATATATATATATATATATATATATATATATATATATATATATATATATATATATTAGGGCTGTTACTGATTAAAATTTTCGTGTTCGATTAATCTATTTTTTTTTATCGATTAATCGACTAATCTCGATTAATTATAATGCACATACAGATCCAACTACTTTTAGCTGATCTCCTTGCAGGCTGATTCCCAGTGCAGCTACCAACCACTGGAAAAATCGATAGCAGGATACAAAAAACACACAAAGGCAGCGCTCAATGGGAATAGGATTAAAACTTTTATAGTCTTCAAGTAGGTAACAAAATAAATATTGCACTGGAGATAAAATCGATGTAGCTACATAAACTGTAAAAATGGTGCGAGTAATACCAAACGGCAGCAAAAGCAGTCATAAAAACATGTAGCTAACTATGATACTGGTATAAAAATGTGTACAACGATACCACTGCTGAATTCAGATGAGGAGGGGTTAACATCAGTCCATCGGCATGTAGATGTCCCATGAAGGGAACTATCACAACTCCCAGTGGATGGCTGTAGAATCCCAGGTTGATAGAGGGAAGTGATAGAGGGAAGTGTAACAGCCCTTGCGTGTGGCAGATAGTAAGGTCCCACCGGCATGCAGATATGAAGGCACAGCAAAGGAGCCCTGTCTGTGGCGTCACCAAATCTCCGATGGAACTCCCTGAAGACCCGGAATTTTGATCGATCAAAAGAATTTTGATCGATCAAAAAACGTAATCGATTAATCGAGGAATTAATAGTTATTTTCCACAGCCCTAATATATATATATATATATATACACTGTATCCTTGTATCCTGTGCAGCTAGATCTCACTGCAGACTGTTCCTGGTGTACTGTTACTAAAATACTTCAGGCAGGCAGTTGATTCAGTTAGCTGCAGTGTATTCTATTCAGTATCTATATATATATATACATCCCAGCTTTGTATATATATATATATATATATATATATATATATATATATATATATATATATATATATTAGGGTTGTCCCGATACCGATACTAGTATCGGTATCGGCACCGATACCGAGCATTTTCCTGAGTACTTGTACTCCGGCAAATGCTCCCGATGCTTCTCCCGATACTTGTGATCAGCGGTGATCAGTGCGGTGGGGGAAGTTACCAGCACCCATCACCACTGTATATATTTAAAAGTAGTTTCTCCGCTTCTCTCTCTCCCCCCCCTTGCGCGGCTTTCAGCTGCTTTAAAATCAGCGGTGATCTGTGCTTGTAGCTCCCCCACACACGATCACTGCTGATTGTCCCCGTATACTCCTCCAGCCCCCTCCGTTTTGCTGCTGTCTCCATGCTGCTCTCTCCCTCCGTGTCCCCCTCCATGCCGCTGTCCCCCTCCGTGCTGCTGTCCCCCTCTGTGTCTCCCTCCGTGCCGCCGTCCCAATCCGTGTCCCCCTCCGTGCTGCCATCCCCCTCCGTTCTCCTTCTCCACCCCCTCGATCTGTCAGGATGGAGAGTGGAGGTATGAGCCGGTAAATCCGGCTCCTTACTTGTCGGAATGTACAGAGTCAGTGATCACTGACTCTGTCCATTCACATAACTGAAACATCGTAAACTGTGTTTACAATGTTTCAGTTTATGAATGAAGAGAAGCCGCTGTCTTCTCTCCATTCATTTTCAGCACAGCTGAGGCTGCAGAGAAAGGGACTGGGGAATCTGTGTCCCTAGTCCCTTTCCCTGTCTCAAAGGGGAGATGTCAGAGGTCTGTTAAGACCCCTGATATCTCACCAAAGCCCCCCAACAGGGCTGATAAAAAAATAATAAAATAAAGATAAAATTAAAATTAATTGTAATAAATAATACAAAAATTAAAGAAAACACACACTGACACTGTCCACCCCCGCCCCCCCCCCCCCCCCATTAAAAAAAGAAAAAAAAGAAAGCATTGTAAAAAAATAAAAAAATTATGAATAAAAAAAAATTGTAAAAAAAAAATAAAACTACTGACACATGTGCCACTGTCACATGAGATTAAAAAAAAGTATCGGTAATCGGTATCGGCGAGTACTTGAAAAAAAGTATCGGTACTTGTACTCGGTCTTAAAAAGTGGTATCGGGACAACCCTAATATATATATATATATATATATATATATATATATATATACACACACATACACTGTATCCTGTGCAGCTGGATCTCACTGCAGACCGTTCCTGGTGTACTGTTACTAAAATACTTCAGGCAGGCCGTTGATTCAGTTAGCTGCAGTGTATTCTATTCAGTATATATATACATCCCAGCTTTGTATATATATATATATATATATACCGGTATATATATACACTGTATCCTGTGCAGCTAGATCTCACTGCAGACCATTCCTGGTGTACTGTTACTAAAAAACTTCAGGCAGGCAGTTGATTCAGTTAGCTGCAGTGTATTCTATGCTGTATATATACATCCCAGCTTTGTATATATATATATATATATACATATATATATATTCATATATATATATACACTGTATCCTGTGCAGCTAGATTTCACTGCAGACCGTTCCTGGTGTACTGTTACTAAAATACTTCAGGCAGGCAGTTGATTCAGTTAGCTGCAGTGCAATTAATATATATATATATATATATATATATATATATATATATATACATACAGACTTGTATATATAAATAGTCTAGCCAAGCCTATACCTGACTGTAGGCCATTCCTGGTGTACGTGTTCAAAGACACTTTCAGGCAGGCGACTCAGTGAGCTGCAGTTCATAAAATATATATCCACTGCACTGTAGTCCAGCCAAGCCTACACCTGACTGTAGGCTATTCCTGGTGTACGTGTTCAAAGACACTTTCAGGCAGGCAGGCAGGTGACTCAGTGAGTCAAATTCGAGTGCATTGTATTCTATTCAGTATATATATATATACATCCCAGCTTTGTATATATATATATATATATATATATATATATACTGTATCCTGTGCAGCTAGATCTCACTGCAGACCATTCCTGGTGTACTGTTACTAAAAAACTTCAGGCAGGCAGTTGATTCAGTTAGCTGCAGTGTATTCTATTCTGTATATATACATCCCAGCTTTGTATATATATATATATATTGTGAGGGGGTTAGCTCGGCAGCGGGTGTGTGTGACCCCCGGGATGGGCTCCCCACACAAAAACAGGCCCAGCAAACGGAGGTTGTGGTTTTCAAAATCAAAAAGGTGCGGTTTATTTTCTATTTACAGTGACAAAACACAGCAAAGCAAAAGAAACATAAACAAAATAAATCCTGGTCAACTTGACCTCTGACTAAACATACAGGTTTCCTAACTAACAACTGGGATCAGCCTAGTGCTGTCCTAGTCCCTAAGTCCCTGGTTTTAAATGTCCAAGCAAATAGCCACACAGGCTTTGTCTCACCGCACAGGGGTTCACTCTCCCTAGACAGTTCACACAGGTCTGGGTCCAGGCATGAGCAAACACCTAATGAATCTGGGAGTTTTTATAGAGGCCTTAAATGAGCTGACAAGCTTCAGCTGGTCTCATCAACTCCCTGCCTGCACGACGCCCAGCCCTCTCCCTAGAGGTATGAGTCATCCATGAGCCCACTAGCCTCAGCTGGGCTTCATCAACTCCCTAGTTGTATAAGTCGGCATAAAGCCTGAATCTGGGAGAAATATATCTACCCCCCTGGATGCAACCAGGTGACTTTACCTTCCTGCTGTCACATACCCCCCCCTCTTGTTTTAACCTCGGGGTTGGAACACCAGCAATCAGGCATTCATGTACTCGAGACAAAGCATCCACATTCCCCATTTGAACGCCAGGGCGATGCTTTACTGTGAAGTTGAATTCCTGGAGGGCCAGGAACCACCTATTCACTCTTCTATTTGTTTCCTTGTTTTGAGCCATCCACTTTAACGGAGCGTGATCCGTAACCATGTCAAAGTGCCTACCTAGCAGGTAGTACCGAAGGGAATCTAGAGCCCACTTCACCGCTAAACACTCCTTTTCAACGGTGGCGTAATTTACCTCATGGGACTTCAACTTCCTGCTGAGGTAAATGACTGGGTGCTCTTCCCCGTTCCAGACCTGGGACAATACTGCTCCTAACCCCACATCTGACGCATCACTTTGTACGACAAAGTCTTTAGAGAAGTCGGGTGAGTACAACACTGGCTGGCTACATAAGGCTTGTTTCAAGAATTGGAATGCTGCCTCAGCCTCTGGGGTCCATTTAATCATGACCGACCCTTTCCCCTTCGTTAGGTTGGTTAGGGGCACAGCCTTAGAAGCAAAGTGGGGAATGAATCGCCGATAATACCCAGCGATTCCCAGAAAGGCTCGTACCTGCTTCTTGCTGTTGGGACGTGGCCAACTCTGGATGGCCTCGACTTTGTTGAGTTGGGGTTTTATTACTCCCCTCCCAATGGTGTACCCAAGATATTTGGCCTCCTCCTGCCCAATGGTACACTTCTTGGGGTTAGCCGTAAACCCTGCTTCCCGAACAGAGTCCAGGACTGCTTGCACTTTTGGCAGATGTGAGGCCCAATCTGTGCTATGGACAATTACGTCATCCAGGTAAGCCGCAGCATACTTCCGATGGGGCCTCAGCATCTGGTCCATTTTCCGCTGGAATGTGGCCGGCGCATTCTGTAACCCGAACGGCATTCTTTTATATTGGAACGCCCCGTCTGGGGTTACAAATGCGGTTTTCTCTTTGGCCAATTTGGCCAGGGGGATTTGCCAATACCCTTTTGTGAGGTCAAGAGTCGTCATGTATCGGGCTGTTCCCAGCCGGTCGATCAACTCGTCTATACGTGGCATGGGGTAGGTGTCAAATTTTGTAACTTTGTTCAACTGACGAAAATCGTTACAAAATCGCCAGCTCCCATCCGGTTTAGGCACCAACACAATGGGACTAGACCAATCACTTTGGGACTCCTCTATCACCCCTAAGTTCAGACTTTTCTGTACTTCCTCCCGTATTGCCTCCCGTCGGGCCTCTGGGATCCGATAGGGTTTTAACTTCACCCTTTCACCGGGCGGGGTAATGATGTCATGCTCTACCCCAGATGTTTGTCCCGGCAGCTCAGAGAATACCTCCTTGTTGCGAAGCACAAACTCCTTAACCTCCTGTTGTTGGGGTTGTGACAAGGTGGCTGCTATTCCAACCTCAGGAATCACGCAACCAGTTTGAGCTGGTGACCAAGTGTCTGCGACTAGGGACTCTCTATCCCTCCAGGCTTTCAACAGATTAACGTGATAGATCTGTTCGGGCTTTCGCCTTCCTGGTTGTCTGACCTTGTAATTCACTTCGCTCACTTTTTCCATTATCTCGTAGGGGCCTTGCCATTTGGCAAGGAATTTACTTTCAACCGTAGGGACAAGTACCAGTATCCTATCCCCCGGGGAAAAGGTACGGGTCTTGGCTCCACGGTTGTACACTCTCTGCTGTGCTAACTGCGCTTGGGCCAAATGTTCCTTCACGATGGGCATTACCTGTGCAATTCGGTCTTGCATCAGGGCGACATGCTCAATCACACTCCTGTGGGGAGAACTCTCACTTTCCCAAGTTTCCTTGGCAATATCCAACAGCCCTCTTGGGTGTCTCCCATACAGTAACTCAAAGGGGGAGAATCCCGTAGAGGATTGGGGCACCTCCCTAATAGCAAACATCAGATAAGGAAGTAGACAGTCCCAATCCTTTCCATCTCTATCCACCAATTTCTTCAACATTTGTTTTAGGGTTTTGTTGAATCTTTCAACCAGCCCATCGGTTTGGGGGTGATACACAGATGTACGTAATTGCGTCACTTTGAACAATTTACACAGCTCCTTCATAACCCGGGACATAAAGGGTGTACCTTGGTCCGTAAGCAGTTCTTTACAAATACCCACCCGGCTAAACACAAGAGATAGCTCTTTGGCTATGGTTTTGGCCGAGGTATTTCGGAGAGGGATCGCTTCTGGATAACGGGTGGCATAGTCCATTATAACCAATATGTACTGGTGCCCCCTAGCGGATTTGATTATAGGACCTACCAAATCCATGGCGATCCTCTCAAACGGGACCTCAATGATGGGTAGAGGGACCAGCGGGCTACGGAAATGTGGCATCGGGGCCGACCTCTGACACACAGGGCAGGAGGAACAATAATTTTCTATGTCCTTCATCACCCCCGGCCAATAGAATCTCTGTAATACCCTCTCTCGGGTTTTCTCTGTCCCCAGATGACCTCCAAGAATGTGCCCATGGGCCAACTCCAACACCAACTTCCTGTAAGGTTTGGGCACCACAAGCTGCTCAACGGTTTCTTCTGCCCTTTTTGCCACCCGATACAGTAGGTCCTTCTCTACGCTGAAGTATGGGTAAGTGCAGGTATTATCTGGGTTCACTAACTCGCCATCTATTTTCACTACGTTTTCCCGTGCCTTTATTAGGGCGGGGTCTTTCAACTGTTCTGTGGCAACGTTTTCCCTGTGAACCTCAAGATCAGAAAACTCCACAGACGGTAGGTTTTCGTCTGAGGAGGTGGGCTCCTCTCCAGTTTCTTGAGTCTCCCCTGCCAATACTGATAAGGGAAATTCCGGAGAGTCCTCACCACTCTCAGGGGAGTTCTGGCTATCACATTCCTGGTACATAGGGGCACCAGTGGGGGGCTCAGGATCATCCCACAGTTCCCAGAACTTCGGAAAATCCCTTCCCACAATGGCGTCATGCGGTAACTGAGATACTAAGCCCACTGGATGAGAGAGGGTACCTTTGGGGGTCTCGAAACACACTGTAGTCACTGGATACTCTCGGGTGTCCCCATGCACACAAATAACAGCTACCTTGCTATTCCCAGAGACCTCTGTTTTAACTAACTCAGCCTTTATCAGGGTCACAAGGCTACCTGAATCCAGCAATACCACAACATTTCTACCATTAACACACATTTTGCATAAATGTTTCTCAGTTCCTCGAATGGCAGTGCATGCGACTGTCGCACACAGCGACTGACGTCTGCCCGTCAGAAAGTCAGACTGCATGGGTTCCTCCACAACCAGGCAATTGGCTGCAATATGTCCCGCTTGCCAGCAGCGGTAGCAAACGATCCTTCTTGCCGCCTCTTGAGCCGCTGATTTCCCAGGCTGTTCTCGCCAAACTTGGGGTAGAGCTCCCACCCTCTCACTCTCTCCACCCTCACCCCTTGGAATCCTCTTATCCGCCCCTGGGGATGGTCTGGTCTTAGGGTGGAAAGTCCGAGTGTCTCTGGAAGAGGCCGTCAGGTTCTCTGTAGCCAAGTATTTCTCCACACGATCCACAAGACCATCGGCCGTCTCTGGGTCTCCATGGCTTACCCACTTTTGGATGGCAGTAGGAAGAGCTCTCAAAAACCGATCCATTACAACACGTTCCACAATCTTTGGTGCGGACAAAGTCTCTGGCTGTAGCCACTTTCTGCTCAGGTGAATGAGATCATACATTTGAGACCTGGGGGGTTTTCCAAGCTGGAAAGTCCAGTTATGCACACGCTGAGCCCGGACAGCCTGGGTGACACCCAGCCTTGCCAATATTTCAGCTTTTAGCATCACATAGTCTTTTGCTTGGTCAGGCTCTAGGTCATAGTAAGCCTTCTGCGATTCACCAGTTAACAGAGGAGCCACCAGTCCAGCCCACTGCTCCTCAGGCCACTTTTCTCTTTCAGCAGTCCTTTCAAATGTGGTCAAAAATACCTCTGGATCATCCTCTCCAGTCATTTTTGTCAATAAACGACTCACCCCAAAGGACGCGGTATTAGTGGGACGGCTTTCCTCACTGGTCTGCGGACGTTGCTGCATTACTGCTTCCATTTGTTGTAGTCTCTGCTCTTGCTTCTGTAACAGGTCTATGAAGCGGGCCTCAGATTGCTGCTGGGCTTGTTGCTGAGCTTCCAGACTCTGTTGGTGAGCTTGCTGCTGGGCTGCAAGGCTCTGTTGATGAGCTTGCTGCTGGGCTGCGAAGTTCTGTTGTTGAGCTGCAAGGCTCTGTTGATGAGCTGCAAGGCTCTTTTGCAAACCTGCATTTGTCTGCTGTTGATTGGCATTTGCTAGAGCCAGCTGCTTCAGTATCTCCTCCATGCTGTCTTAAAAAAAAACTGCCACTGGTTCTCCACCAACTGTGAGGGGGTTAGCTCGGCAGCGGGTGTGTGTGACCCCCGGGATGGGCTCCCCACACAAAAACAGGCCCAGCAAACGGAGGTTGTGGTTTTCAAAATCAAAAAGGTGCGGTTTATTTTCTATTTACAGTGACAAAACACAGCAAAGCAAAAGAAACATAAACAAAATAAATCCTGGTCAACTTGACCTCTGACTAAACATACAGGTTTCCTAACTAACAACTGGGATCAGCCTAGTGCTGTCCTAGTCCCTAAGTCCCTGGTTTTAAATGTCCAAGCAAATAGCCACACAGGCTTTGTCTCACCGCACAGGGGTTCACTCTCCCTAGACAGTCCACACAGGTCTGGGTCCAGGCATGAGCAAACACCTAATGAATCTGGGAGTTTTTATAGAGGCCTTAAATGAGCTGACAAGCTTCAGCTGGTCTCATCAACTCCCTGCCTGCACGACGCCCAGCCCTCTCCCTAGAGGTATGAGTCATCCATGAGCCCACTAGCCTCAGCTGGGCTTCATCAACTCCCTAGTTGTATAAGTCGGCATAAAGCCTGAATCTGGGAGAAATATATCTACCCCCCTGGATGCAACCAGGTGACTTTACCTTCCTGCTGTCACAATATATATATATGTAGCGATACCTCCAACTAAGGAGGCTGCAGATTTAGTTTGGGCCCTGAAAACAGCTCCGCCAACCCCTGGCAATATACTCGACCCCCTACTGGCACAGTTAGTTACGGCAGCAATAAAATTTACCAAGGCAATAATGAAAGGGGTATCAAATTTACTTTAAACTTATGGTAAAAGGTTAACAGTGGTAACAGTGTACAAGCAATAAGTTGCAGAGCCCTGCAGCAATAAACATACTTTGCATCAAATGAACAGTAAAGGTACGCCGCGTGAGCGACCGTTAAATAGGCGCCCTGTGGCGCAGTGACTAAATGAACTAACTAGCTGGCCAGGCCTGGCTCAGATATCTAAAACTCAGTCTATAGGGGATGATGGTTTCTTCACCGGCAATTCTTTAAAGGTGGTGCACATAACAGAATAACATTTGTAATCCAGTGGGAAGATGGTGATGAAATAAACACTTTGCTATGTAAACTCTGAGTTCAGCTTTGATAAGGTTCTCTAATGAGAGTATCAGAAATAACTTGTGGGCCAAGGCAGTCTATAGGCACATTAGCAACAACAGTATATGTTCTGGGCATACGCCCTCTCACCCATCCGAACTGCGGTCCCAGTCCGGGAACTTCCATCGACTGTCTCACACACACACACAATGTCTCCAGCGACCGGGTCCCCGATCCAACGAATGCTGTAGTTAAGCGAAGTCAGATGCCACCAAGGCTGGCAGAGGGGTGGAAGGCTCTTTGGTGCTGCGCAAGGCCTCAGGCTTCAGGCCTTGCACTCCGACACATCCGCACAGGAGGATCAGTCCCTGAAGTCTCGTGTCCCAAAGAGGCCGAGCCCAGCCTCGCCTCCTCCTTTTATAACCCCTCCCATGAGTCTCTGTAGTGGAAACATCTCCAAATGGGGTTCTGGGTAATGTAGTCTCTCTCCTCTGCTCTCACTTCAGCAATGCCTTTTCTCTACTTCCTCCCGACTCACCTCTCACCTGGAAAGTCCTGTCTCTCTCTATTAAAGGGGAATATCCCGCTACATATATATATACACTGTATTCAGTTTAGCTAGATCCGTTCCTGTTATTCTCTTCCTAATATACTAACAGGCAGGCAGCTGCAGTATTTTCTGTCAGTGTACTGTATCCTGTGCACAGTGTGCAACTAAAGCTAGCTGCAGACAATTGCTGGTGTTCTCTTCCTAATATACTTACAGGCAGGCAGCTGCAGTATTTTCAGTCAGTGTCTTGTATCCTGTAAACAGTGTGCAACTAAAGCTAACTGTCGACAATTGCTGGTGTTCTCTTCCTAATATACTTACAGGCAGGCAGCTGCAGCATTTTCAGTCAGTGTGCTGTATCCTGTGCACAGTGTGCAACTAAAGCTAACTGCAGAAAATTGCTGGCGTTCTGTTGCTAATAATACCACAGGCAGGCAACTGCAGTATTTTCAGTCAGTGTACTGTATCCTGTGCACAGTGTGCAACTAAAGTTAAATGCAGACAATTGCTGGTGTTCTCTTCCTAATAATACCACAGGCAGGCAGCTGCAGTATTTTCAGTCAGTGTACTGTATCCTGTGCACAGTGTGCAACTAAAGCTAAATGCAGACAATTGCTGGTGTTCTCTTCCTAATATACTTACAGGCAGGCAGCTGCAGTATTTTAAGTCAGTGTACTGTATCCTGTGCACAGCGTGCAACTAAAGCTAACTGCAGACAATTGCTGTGTTCTGTTCCTAATAATACCAAAGGCAGGCAACTGCAGTATTTTCAGTCAGTGTACTGTATCCTGTGCACAGTCGGCAACTAAAGCTAACTGCAGACAATTGCTGGTGTTCTCTTCCTAATCTACTTACAGGCAGGCAGCTGCAGTATTTTAATTCAGTGTACTGTATCCTGTGCACAGTGTGCAACTAAAGCTAACTGCAGACAATTGCTGGTGTTCTCTTCCTGATATACTTACAGGCAGGCAGCTGCAGTATTTTAAGTCAGTGTACTGTATCCTGTGAACAGCGTGAAACTAAAGCTAACTGCAGACAATTGCTGGTGTTCTGTTCCTAATAATACCAAAGGCAGGCAACTGCAGTATTTTCAGTCAGTGTACTGTATCCTGTGCACAGTGTGCAAATAAAGCTAACTGCAGACAATTGCTGGTGTTCTCTTCCTAATCTACTTAAGGCAGGCAGCTGCAGTATTTTTATTCAGTGTACTGTATCCTGTGCACAGTGTGCAACTAAAGCTAACTGCAGACAATTGCTGGTGTTCTCTTCCTAATATACTACAGACAGACAGCTGCAGTATTTTCAGTCAGTGTACTGTATCCTGTGCACAGTGTGCAACTAAAGCTAACTGCAGACAATTGCTGGTGTTCTGTTCCTAATAATACCACAGGCAGGCAGCTGCAGTATTTTCAGTCAGTGTACTGTATCCTGTGCACAGAGTGCAACTAAAGCTAACTGCAGACAATTGCTGGTGTTCTCTTCCTAATCTACTTACTAGCAGGCAGCTGCAGTATTTTTAGTCAATGTACTGTATCCTGTGCACAGTGTGCAACTAAAGCTAACTGCAGACAATTGCTGGTGTTCTCTTCCTAATAATATCACAGGCAGGCAGCTGCGGTATTTTCAGTCAGTGTATTGTATCCTGTGCACAGTGTGCAACTAAAACTAACTGCAGACAATTGCTGGTGTTCTCTTCCTAATATACTTACAGGCAGGCAGCTGCAGTATTTTCAGTCAGTGTACTATATCCTGTGCACAGTGTGCAACTAAAGCCAACTGCAGACAATTGCTGGTGTTCTGTTGCTAATAATACCACAGGCAGGCACCTGCAGTATTTTCAGTCAGTGTACTGTATCCTGTGCACAGTGTGCAACTAAAGCTAACTGCAGACAATTGCTGATGTTCTGTTCCTAATAATACCACAGGCAGGCAGTTGCAGTATTTTCAGTCAGTGTACTGTATCCTGTGCACAGTGTGCAATTAAAGCTAACTGCAGACAATTGCTGGTGTTCTCTTCCTAATAATACCACAGGCAGGCAGCTGCAGTATTTTCAGTCAGTGTACTGTATCTTGTGCACAGTGTGCAACTAAAGCTAACTGCAGACAATTGCTGGTGTTCTCTTTCTAATATACTTACAGGCAGGCATCTGCAGTATTTTCAGTCAGTGTATTGTATCCTGTAAACAGCGTGCAACTAAAGCTAACTGCAGATGATTGCTGGTGTTCTCTTCCTAATCTACTTACTGGCAGGCAGCTGCAGTATTTTTAGTCAGTGTACTGTATCCTGTACACAGTGTGGAACTAAAGCTAACTGCAGACAATTGCTGGTGTTCTCTTCCTAATATACTTACAGACAGGCAGCTGCAGTATTTTCAGTCAGTGTACTGTATCCTGCGCACAGTGTGCAACTAAAGCTAACTGCAGACAATTGCTGCTGTTCTGTTCCTAATAATACCACAGGCAGGCAGCTGCAGTATTTTCAGTCAGTGTACTGTATCCTGTGCACAGACTGCAACTAAAGCTAACTGCAGACAATTGCTGGTGTTCTCTTCCTAATCTACTTACTGGCAGGCAGCTGCAGTATTTTAATTCAGTGTACTGTATCCTGTGCACAGTGTGCAACTAAAGCTAACTGCAGACAATTGCTGGTGTTCTGTTCCTAATAATACCGAAGGCAGGCAACTGCAGTATTTTCAGTCAGTGTACTGTATCCTGTGCTCAGTGTGCAACTAAAGCTAACTGCAGACAAATGCTGGTGTTCTCTTCCTAATCTACTTACAGGCAGGCAGCTGCAGTATTTTCAGTCAGTGTACTGTATCCTGTGCACAGTGTGCAACTAAAGCTAACTGCAGACAATTGCTGGTGTTCTCTTCCTAATAATACCACAGGCAGGCAGCTGCAGTATTTTAAGTCAGTGTACTGTATCCTGTGCACAGTGTGCAACTAAAGGTAACTGCATACAATTGCTGGTGTTCTCTTCCTAATATACTTACAGGCAGGCAGCTGCAGTATTTTCAGTCAGTGTACTGTATCCTGTGCACAGTGTGCAACTAAAGATAACTGCAGACAATTGCTGGTGTTCTCTTCCTAATAATACCACAGGCAGGCAGCTGCAGTATTTTCAGTCAGTGTACTGTATCCTGTGCACAGTGTGCAACTAAAGCTCACTGCAGACAATTGCTGGTGTTCTCTTCCTAATATACTTATAGGCAGGCAGCTGCAGTATTTTTCAGTCAGTGTATTGTATCCTGTGCACAGTGTGCAACTAACGCTAACTGCAGACAATTGCTGGTGTTCTCTTCCTAATATACTTACAGGCAGGCAGCTGCAGTATTTTCAGTCAGTGTACTGTATCCTGTGCACAGTGTGCAACTAAAGCCAATTGCTGGTGTTCTGTTGCTAATAATACCACAGGCAGGCAGCTGCAGTATTTTCAGTCAGTGTACTGTATCCTGTGCACAGTGCAACTAAAGCTAACTGCAGACAATTGCTGGTGTTCTGTTCCTAATAATACCACAGGCAGGCAGCTGCAGTATTTTCAGTCAGTTTACTGTATCCTGTGCACAGACTGCAACTAAAGCTAACTGCAGACAATTGCTGGTGTTCTCTTCCTAATCTACTTACTGGCAGGCAGCTGCAGTATTTTTAGTCAGTGTACTGTATCCTGTGCACAGTGTGCAACTAAAGCTAACTGCAGACAATTGCTGGTGTTCTCTTCCTAATAATATCACAGGCAGGCAGCTGCGGTATTTTCAGTCAGTGTACTGTATCCTGTGCACAGTGTGCAACTAAAGCTAACTGCAGACAATTGCTGGTGTTCTCTTCCTAATATACTTCCAGACAGGCAGCTGCAGTATTTTAATTCAGTGTACTGTATCCTGTGCACAGTGTGCAACTAAAGCTAACTGCAGACAATTGCTGGTGTTCTGTTCCTAATAATACTGAAGGCAGGCAACTGCACTATTTTCAGTCAGTGTACTGTATCCTGTGCACAGTGTGTAACTAAAGCTAACTGCAGACAATTGCTGGTGTTCTCTTCCTAATCTACTTACAGGCAGGCAGCTACAGTATTTACAGTCAGTGTACTGTATCCTGTGCACAGTGTGCAACTAAAGCTAACTGCAGACAATTGCTGGTGTTCTCTTCCTAATAATACCACAGGCAGGCAGCTGCAGTATTTTCAGTCAATGTACTGTATCCTGTGCACAGTGTGCAACTAAAGATAACTGCAGACAATTGCTGGTGTTCTCTTCCTAATATACTTACAGGCAGGCAGCTGCAGTATTTTCAGTCAGTGTACTGTATCCTGTGCACAGTGTGCAACTAAAGCTAACTGCAGACAATTGTTGGTGTTCTCTTCCTAATATACTTACAGACAGGCAGCTGCAGTATTTTAATTCAGTGTACTGTATCCTGTGCACAGTGTGCAACTAAAGCTAACTGCAGACAATTGCTGGTGTTCTGTTCCTAATAATACTGAAGGCAGGCAACTGCACTATTTTCAGTCAGTGTACTGTATCCTGTGCACAGTGTGTAACTAAAGCTAACTGCAGACAATTGCTGGTGTTCTCTTCCTAATAATACCACAGGCAGGCAGCTGCAGTATTTTCAGTCAGTGTACTGTATCCTGTGCGCAGTGTGCAACTAAAGCTAACTGCAGACAATTGCTGGTGTTCTCTTCCTAATATACTTACAGACAGGCAGCTGCAGTATTTTCAGTCAGTGTATTGTATCCTGTAAACAGCGTGCAACTAAAGCTAACTGCAGACGATTGCTGGTGTTCTCTTCATAATCTACTTACTGGCAGGCAGCTGCAGTATTTTTAGTCAGTGTACTGTATCCTGTGCACAGTGTGCAACTAAAGCTAACTGCAGACAATTGCTGGTGTTCTCTTCCTAATATACTTACAGACAGGCAGCTGCAATATTTTCAGTCAGTGTACTGTATCCTGTGCACAGTGTGCAACTAAAGCTAACTGCAGACAATTGCTGGTGTTCTGTTCCTAATAATACCACAGGCAGGCAGCTGCAGTATTTTCAGTCAGTGTACTGTATCCTGTGCACAGACTGCACCTAAAGCTAACTGCAGACAAATTCTGGTGTTCTCTTCCTAATCTACTTACAGGCAGGCAGCTGCAGTATTTTCAGTCAGTGTACTGTATCCTGTGCACAGTGTGCAACTAAAGCTAACTGCAGACAATTGCTGGTGTTATCTTCCTAATAATACCACAGGCAGGCAGCTGCAGTATTTTAAGTCAGTGTACTGTATCCTGTGCACAGTGTGCAACTAAAGCTAACTGCAGACAATTGCTGGTGTTCTGTTCCTAATAATACCACAGGCAGGCAGTTGCAGTATTTTCAGTCAGTGTACTGTATCCTGTGCACAGTGTGCAACTAAAGCTAACTGCAGACAATTGCTGGTGTTCTCTTCCTAATATACTTACAGACAGGCAGCTGCAATATTTTCAGTCAGTGTACTGTATCCTGTGCACAGTGTGCAACTAAAGCTAACTGCAGACAATTGCTGGTGTTCTGTTCCTAATAATACCACAGGCAGGCAGCTGCAGTATTTTCAGTCAGTGTACTGTATCCTGTGTGCAATTAAAGCTAACTGCAGACAATTGCTGGTGTTCTCTTCCTAATAATACCACAGGCAGGCAGCTGCAGCATTTTCAGTCAGTGTACTGTATCTTGTGCACAGTGTGCAACTAAAGCTAACTGAAGACAATTGCTGGTGTTCTCTTTCTAATATACTTACAGGCAGGCAGCTGCAGTATTTTCAGTCAGTGTATTGTATCCTGTAAACAGCGTGCAACTAAAGCTAACTGCAGACAATTGCTGGTGTTCTCTTCCTAATATACTTACAGGCAGGCAGCTGCAGTATTTTCAGTCAGTCTATTGTATCCTGTGCACAGCGTGCAACTAAAGCTAACTGCAGACGATTGCTGGTGTTCTCTTCCTAATATACTTACAGACAGGCAGCTGCAATATTTTCAGTCAGTGTACTGTATCCTGTGCACAGTGTGCAACTAAAGCTAACTGCAGACAATTGCTGGTGTTCTGTTCCTAATAATACCACAGGCAGGCAGCTGCAGTATTTTCAGTCAGTGTACTGTATCCTGTGCACAGACTGCACCTAAATCTAACTGCAGACAATTGCTGGTGTTCTCTTCCTAATCTACTTACTGGCAGGCAGCTGCAGTATTTTTAGTCAGTGTACTGTATCCTGTGCACAGTGTGCAACTAAAGCTAACTGCAGACAATTGCTGGTGTTCTCTTCCTAATAATATTACAGGTAGGCAGCTGCGGTATTTTCAGTCAGTGTACTGTATCCTGTGCACAGTGTGCAACTAAAGCTAACTGTAGACAATTGCTGGTGTTCTCTTCCTAATATACTTCCAGACAGGCAGCTGCAGTATTTTAATTCAGTGTACTGTATCCTGTGCACAGTGTGCAACTAAAGCTAACTGCAGACAATTGCTGGTGTTCTGTTCCTAATAATACCGAAGGCAGGCAACTGCAGTATTTTCAGTCAGTGTACTGTATCCTGTGCTCAGTGTGCAACTAAAGCTAACTGCAGACAAATTCTGGTGTTCTCTTCCTAAACTACTTACAGGCAGGCAGCTGCAGTATTTTCAGTCAGTGTACTGTATCCTGTGCACAGTGTGCAACTAAAGCTAACTGCAGACAATTGCTGGTGTTCTCTTCCTAATAATACCACAGGCAGGCAGTTGCAGTATTTTCAGTCAGTGTACTGTATCCTGTGCACAGTGTGCAATTAAAGCTAACTGCAGACAATTGCTGGTGTTCTCTTCCTAATAATACCACAGGCAGGCAGCTGCAGCATTTTCAGTCAGTGTACTGTATCTTGTGCACAGTGTGCAACTAACGCTAACTGAAGACAATTGCTGGTGTTCTCTTTCTAATGTACTTACAGGCAGGCAGCTGCAGTATTTTCAGTCAGTGTATTGTATCCTGTAAACAGCGTGCAACTAAAGCTAACTGCAGACAATTGCTGGTGTTCTCTTCCTAATATACTTACAGGCAGGCAGCTGCAGTATTTTCAGTCAGTCTATTGTATCCGGTGCACAGTGTGCAACTAAAGCTAACTGCAGACAATTGCTGTTGTTCTGTTGCTAATAATACCACAGGCAGGCAGCTGCAGTATTTTCAGTCAGTGTATTGTATCCTGTGCACAGTGTGCAACTAAAGCTAACTGCAGACAATTGCTGGTGTTCTCTTCCTAATCTACTTACAGACAGGCAGCTGCAGTATTTTAATTCAGTGTACTTTATCCTGTGCACAGTGTGCAACTAAAGCTAACTGCAGACAATTGCTGGTGTTCTGTTCCTAATAATACCGAAGGCAGGCAACTGCAGTATTTTCAGTCAGTGTACTGTATCCTGTGCACAGTGTGTAACTAAAGCTAACTGCAGACAATTGCTGGTGTTCTCTTCCTAATCTACTTACAGGCAGGCAGCTACAGTATTTACAGTCAGTGTACTGTATCCTGTGCACAGTGTGCAACTAAAGCTAACTGCAGACAATTGCTGGTGTTCTCTTCCTAATAATACCACAGGCAGGCAGCTGCAGTATTTTCAGTCAATGTACTGTATCCTGTGCACAGTGTGCAACTAAAGATAACTGCAGACAATTGCTGGTGTTCTCTTCCTAATATACTTACAGGCAGGCAGCTGCAGTATTTTCAGTCAGTGTACTGTATCCTGTGCACAGTGTGCAACTAAAGCTAACTGCAGACAATTGCTGGTGTTATTTTCCTAATAATACCACAGGCAGGCAGCTGCAGTATTTTCAGTCAGTGTACTGTATCCTGTGCACAGAGTGCAACTAAAGCTAACTGCAGACAATTGTTGGTGTTCTCTTCCTAATATACTTACAGACAGGCAGCTGCAGTATTTTCAGTCAGTGTACTGTATCCTGTGCACAGTGTGCAACTAAAGCTAACTGCAGACAATTGCTGGTGTTCTGTTCCTAATAATACCACAGGCAGGCAGCTGCAGTATTTTCAGTCAGTGTACTGTATCCTGTGCACAGACTGCACCTAAAGCTAACTGCAGACAAATTCTGGTGTTCTCTTCCTAATCTACTTACAGGCAGGCAGCTGCAGTATTTTCAGTCAGTGTACTGTATCCTGTGCACAGTGTGCAACTAAAGCTAACTGCAGACAATTGCTGGTGTTATCTTCCTAATAATACCACAGGCAGGCAGCTGCAGTATTTTAAGTCAGTGTACTATATCCTGTGCACAGTGTGCAACTAAAGCTAACTGCAGACAATTGCTGGTGTTCTGTTCCTAATAATACCACAGGCAGGCAGTTGCAGTATTTTCAGTCAGTGTACTGTATCCTGTGCACAGTGTGCAATTAAAGCTAACTGCAGACGATTGCTGGTGTTCTCTTCCTAATCTACTTACTGGCAGGCAGCTGCAGTATTTTTAGTCAGTGTACTGTATCCTGTGCACAGTGTGCAACTAAGGCTAACTGCAGACAATTGCTGGTGTTCTCTTCCTAATATACTTACAGACAGGCAGCTGCAATATTTTCAGTCAGTGTACTGTATCCTGTGCACAGTGTGCAACTAAAGCTAACTGCAGACAATTGCTGGTGTTCTGTTCCTAATAATACCACAGGCAGGCAGCTGCAGTATTTTCAGTCAGTGTACTGTATCCTGTGCACAGTGTGCAATTAAAGCTAACTGCAGACAATTGCTGGTGTTCTCTTCCTAATAATACCACAGGCAGGCAGCTGCAGCATTTTCAGTCAGTGTACTGTATCTTGTGCACAGTGTGCAACTAAAGCTAACTGAAGACAATTGCTGGTGTTCTCTTTCTAATATACTTACAGGCAGGCAGCTGCAGTATTTTCAGTCAGTGTATTGTATCCTGTAAACAGCGTGCAACTAAAGCTAACTGCAGACAATTGCTGGTGTTCTCTTCCTAATATACTTACAGGCAGGCAGCTGCAGTATTTTCAGTCAGTCTATTGTATCCTGTGCACAGCGTGCAACTAAAGCTAACTGCAGACGATTGCTGGTGTTCTCTTCCTAATATACTTACAGACAGGCAGCTGCAATATTTTCAGTCAGTGTACTGTATCCTGTGCACAGTGTGCAACTAAAGCTAACTGCAGACAATTGCTGGTGTTCTGTTCCTAATAATACCACAGGCAGGCAGCTGCAGTATTTTCAGTCAGTGTACTGTATCCTGTGCACAGACTGCACCTAAATCTAACTGCAGACAATTGCTGGTGTTCTCTTCCTAATCTACTTACTGGCAGGCAGCTGCAGTATTTTTAGTCAGTGTACTGTATCCTGTGCACAGTGTGCAACTAAAGCTAACTGCAGACAATTGCTGGTGTTCTCTTCCTAATAATATTACAGGTAGGCAGCTGCGGTATTTTCAGTCAGTGTACTGTATCCTGTGCACAGTGTGCAACTAAAGCTAACTGTAGACAATTGCTGGTGTTCTCTTCCTAATATACTTCCAGACAGGCAGCTGCAGTATTTTAATTCAGTGTACTGTATCCTGTGCACAGTGTGCAACTAAAGCTAACTGCAGACAATTGCTGGTGTTCTGTTCCTAATAATACCGAAGGCAGGCACCTGCAGTATTTTCAGTCAGTGTACTGTATCCTGTGCTCAGTGTGCAACTAAAGCTAACTGCAGACAAATTCTGGTGTTCTCTTCCTAAACTACTTACAGGCAGGCAGCTGCAGTATTTTCAGTCAGTGTACTGTATCCTGTGCACAGTTTGCAACTAAAGCTAACTGCAGACAATTGCTGGTGTTCTCTTCCTAATAATACCACAGGCAGGCAGTTGCAGTATTTTCAGTCAGTGTACTGTATCCTGTGCACAGTGTGCAATTAAAGCTAACTGCAGACAATTGCTGGTGTTCTCTTCCTAATAATACCACAGGCAGGCAGCTGCAGCATTTTCAGTCAGTGTACTGTATCTTGTGCACAGTGTGCAACTAACGCTAACTGAAGACAATTGCTGGTGTTCTCTTTCTAATATACTTACAGGCAGGCAGCTGCAGTATTTTCAGTCAGTGTATTGTATCCTGTAAACAGCGTGCAACTAAAGCTAACTGCAGACAATTGCTGGTGTTCTCTTCCTAATATACTTACAGGCAGGCAGCTGCAGTATTTTCAGTCAGTCTATTGTATCCTGTGCACAGTGTGCAACTAAAGCTAACTGCAGACAATTGCTGTTGTTCTGTTGCTAATAATACCACAGGCAGGCAGCTGCAGTATTTTCAGTCAGTGTATTGTATCCTGTGCACAGTGTGCAACTAAAGCTAACTGCAGACAATTGCTGGTGTTCTCTTCCTAATCTACTTACAGACAGGCAGCTGCAGTATTTTAATTCAGTGTACTTTATCCTGTGCACAGTGTGCAACTAAAGCTAACTGCAGACAATTGCTGGTGTTCTGTTCCTAATAATACCGAAGGCAGGCAACTGCAGTATTTTCAGTCAGTGTACTGTATCCTGTGCACAGTGTGTAACTAAAGCTAACTGCATACAATTGCTGGTGTTCTCTTCCTAATCTACTTACAGGCAGGCAGCTACAGTATTTACAGTCAGTGTACTGTATCCTGTGCACAGTGTGCAACTAAAGCTAACTGCAGACAATTGCTGGTGTTCTCTTCCTAATAATACCACAGGCAGGCAGCTGCAGTATTTTCAGTCAATGTACTGTATCCTGTGCACAGTGTGCAACTAAAGATAACTGCAGACAATTGCTGGTGTTCTCTTCCTAATATACTTACAGGCAGGCAGCTGCAGTATTTTCAGTCAGTGTACTGTATCCTGTGCACAGTGTGCAACTAAAGCTAACTGCAGACAATTGCTGGTGTTATTTTCCTAATAATACCACAGGCAGGCAGCTGCAGTATTTTCAGTCAGTGTACTGTATCCTGTGCACAGAGTGCAACTAAAGCTAACTGCAGACAATTGTTGGTGTTCTCTTCCTAATATACTTACAGACAGGCAGCTGCAGTATTTTAATTCAGTGTACTGTATCCTGTGCACAGTGTGCAACTAAAGCTAACTGCAGACAATTGCTGGTGTTCTGTTCCTAATAATATTGAAGGCAGGAAACTGCACTATTTTCAGTCAGTGTACTGTATCCTGTGCACAGTGTGTAACTAAAGCTAACTGCAGACAATTGCTGGTGTTCTCTTCCTAATCTACTTACAGGCAGGCAGCTACAGTATTTACAGTCAGTGTACTGTATCCTGTGCACAGTGTGCAACTAAAGCTAACTGCAGACAATTGCTGGTGTTCTCTTCCTAATAATACCACAGGCAGGCAGCTGCAGTATTTTCAGTCAGTGTACTGTATCCTGTGCACAGTGTGCAACTAAAGGTAACTGCAGACAATTGCTGGTGTTCTGTTCCTAATAATACCGAAGGCAGGCAACTGCAGTATTTTCAGTCAGTGTACTGTATCCTGTGCACAGTGTGCAACTAAAGCTAACTGCAGACAATTGCTGGTGTTCTGTTCCTAATAATACCACAGGCAGGCAGCTGAAGTATTTTCAGTCAGTGTACTGTATCTTGTGCACAGTGTGCAACTAAAGCTAACTGCAGACAATTGCTGGTGTTTTCTTTCTAATATACTTACAGGCAGGCAGCTGCAGTATTTTCAGTCAGTGTATTGTATCCTGTAAACAGCGTGCAACTAAAGCTAACTGCAGACAATTGCTGGTGTTCTCTTCCTAATATACTTACAGGCAGGCAACTGCAGTATTTTCAGTCAGTGTACTGTATCCTGTGCACAGTGTGCAACTAAAGCTAACTGCAGACAATTGCTGGTGTTCTCTTCCTAATCTACTTACAGGCAGGCCAGGCATCTGCAGTATTTTCAGTCAGTGTACTGTATCCTGTGCACAGTGTGTAACTAAAGCTAACTGCAGACAATTGCTTGTGTTCTCTTCCTAATAATACCACAGGCAGGCAGTTGATTCAGCTAGCTGCAGTATATTAGTGTACTGTATACTGGGCACAGTGTGCAGCTAAAGCTCACTGCAGACAATTCCTGTTGTTGTTTTCTTCCTAATAATACTACAGGCTGGCAGGCGATTCAGCTAGCTGCAGTATAATCAGTATATATATATATATATATATATATATATATATATATATACTTCCCAGCTTTGTGCAGCTACATCTCACTGCAGGCCATTCCTTGTGTACCTATTCCAATACATCAAAGACAGTATGTCTGGAAGAGCATATAAAAAGGAAAAAACTGCTCTACCAGGAAAACTAAAATACTAAAAATAGGCAGCAGCTATAAGTGAGATAACACCAGGAGCATAATTGAAAAATAAAAAACTGCGCCAGCCCTAAAATACAATATAGAAATAACAGTCCAAAAAAAATGTTTATAATAGGAACAAGTCCTTGTCTGACAGAACAGATAGCCCGCTCAGTCTTGCACCGGGTAACAGTCTGTAGGTAAAACACAGTTCTTATATTGAAAGAGAGGGGACGACACCACAGTGTGGCCTCGTACACACGACCGATTTTCTCGTCGTAAAAAACACGTCGTTTTTTTCGACGAGATTCTTGTTAAGCTTGTCGATTTTCTCGTCAAGCTTTCTATGCGTACACACTGTCATTTTCCAATTTCCTCGTGGTTCTCTGCGCTCACGTCCAGCACGTACGACGGCACTATAAAGGGGAAGATCTTTTTTCTTGGCGCCACCCCTTGGGCTGCTTTTGCTGATCTCGTGTTACCGCGTGTGAAGTAAAAGTTTGGGAAGAGACGATTCGCGCTTTTCAGTCTTCGTACTTTTCAGATCTTTTTTTGCCGTTCAGTTTGTGCTTGTGGGTTCGTATCTTGACTTTCAGGGCGTCTAGGCAGGTCGTATCTGTTTTACAGTGCGTTTTTGCCTGTTCGTTTCTGAATTTCAGTTCGTTATTCATAGGCCTTGCTGTTCTAAAGTGCGTTCTGTTCTGTACGTTCTGATTAGACAACCGTTTCCTAGCCATGTCGCCTGGACGTTCTCGTCGTCGAGTTCGTGCTGTGCGTGCGCTTGGTGTTGGTCTGCTTGTTTTGGACCAAGACCAGTCCATGAATGGTGTGAGGAGGAGTTCATGGACCAAGAATTGGTTGCTCCAGCGGGACCAATTCTGCCACATGCCTCTGCTGCGGGAGATCGTCGAGAATAATCCTGAGGACTACAGGAATTTTCTGAGGATGTCTGACCCCGTTTTTCAGGAACTGTTGGCTTTGGTGTCCCCCTATATTACCAGGAAGGACACCGTTATGCGGGAAGCCATCAGTGCTGAGCAGAGGCTCATCGCCACGTTGCGTTACCTGGCGACAGGGAGAAGTCTTCAGGACTTGAAGTTCACCACAGGCATCTCCCCCCAGGCTCTGGGCCTCATAATCCCAGACACCTGTTCTGCCATTATACAAGTCCTGCAGGAGGACTATATTAGGGTAAGTTTTCTCCATTAACATCACATTTTATGTATTACATGTATGCTAATGTATTGTATTTCTTTCATCCTTCCCTAATTACCATGATTGTAATATGCTGAGAATGTCCCCTTTGTCCCCATGCATGTTGGAAGCTTTAGATTGCCCCTTTTTTATCCTCCCTAAATATTTCCCCTCACTAACTTTTCAAGCAGGGGCGCCTGTTGCTCCAAATGTTGGGGGGTTCCAACCCCAATTTCGGAAATAAACTTCCTCCTTTTTTGCTCTGTTGCCTAATAAACGCCCCCAGTTGTCCCCTCCAATGCAGCCATTTTGTTCCCTCAAATTCAGCCATTTAGTCCCCTCTAATGCAGCCAGTTTCCCCCCCAGCCCTGCACTTACCTTCTTGTGGTCAGCGCCATCCTTCTTCTGTCCTTGATGTCTTCTCCTTCCCTTCATGTTGCATCAGCCAATCATGTTACCATTAAACAGACTTGGTGAACATGATTGGCAGAGCAGCCTGTCAGTGTTTACACAAGGAATGCCCCCCTCCTTGCGTCCCCTATTTTTCTTTGAGGAAGCCAATTACATCCCTCAGGTTGTAATTTGCAAGACTATTTTAATACCTGTTTCTGCTCTGCAATTTTAACCCCCTAAATGCCGCAATTATTCATATGTCGGTCGCTTTACAAGAGGCCATCCACCTGAATAGTGTGCGGCATAGACAATACATAGGTTCATGCAACGCATGAACCTATGTATTGTTCTGAGTGATGGGCACAGGAGAGAGGGGACAGTGCTCCAGCGCCCACTCTGGATGCACCGCCACTGCAATGCTATCCTGTGGCCAAACACATCTCCCCCCCCCCAAAATAATTTAGTAATGGCCCATCAGAGGGGGTGATGAATATGATAAATGAGCCTTCCATTATACTTTTTTTACACACCCTAATAAACGTATAATTAGATTGATGTTGGTCTCTAATTTTTTGGGATAGAATTTCCTTGTAATGTATGCCTTTGTTTTTCTAATATTATTTCATCTTGTTTCACTCCACAGCTTCCTTCCACGCCACAGGAATGGCAGACTGTGGCATCGGAGTTTGCCACGCGGTGGGACTTCCCCAACTGCGGTGGTGCCATAGACGGGAAGCACGTCCGCATCGTGCCGCCACCCCGTTCTGGGTCCTACTACTACAATTACAAGGGGTTTCATAGCATTGTGCTGATGGCGGTGGTATCAGCACGGTATGAATTCCTCTATGTTGATGTAGGGAAGAATGGCCGGATGTCCGATGGGGGATCCTTCATCCAGACGGAGTTTGCCCTCCGTCTCCAGAGTGACGACCTTGCATTGCCACCGGATGCAGGGAATATTGAAGGACTCCCCTTTGTTTTCTTGGCTGATGAAGCCTTCGGACTCGGACGGCATCTTATGAGGCCATTTCCACAGAGGACCCTGACCCCAGAGAAGAGTGTGTTCAATTACCGGCTGGCCAGGACCCGAAGAGTCGTTGAAAATGCCTTCGGCATAATGGCCAGCCGGTTCCGCCTTTTTATGACTTCCATCCACTTGGCGGACTACAAAATAAACTATGTAGTGTTATGCTGCTGTGTGCTACACAACTTTCTGAGCCAAAAATCTAATTCCTATATGGCCTCAGTTTTGCCAGAGGCTGGACTTTCCCCTGCAAATCCCCTTCCGGGCCTGGAATCTGCCTGTCTTGGCTTGCCCCCCCAAAATGCCCGTGTGGTTCGGGACAAATACATGGAGTATTTCACGGGTAGGGGGGCAATTCCTATGCCAGCCTATGTCTAAGTATCCTAATAAAAATCTTGTTTAAACCTTTAATTATTTGTTCTTTCCTGTCTCCTAGTTTGTCTTTGTGCATTTGTAGTGGCAAGTGTATTTTACTTTAGTAAATAACAACCAATTTCACTATGTTACCTTACAAAAGAACCAAATAAGCTTAGAGAGTATTATAAAAAGAAGCTACACGTTGTTTGTGGTCAAATATTTTACTCTCTGCACATTCTCTTTTTTTTATTTTTATTTTTGTTTTACTTTGGGGTTGGCCTGGCCACAACCCGGCAAATTTTGGCTTATGAAAATACAAAAATACCACTTGCATTTCTAAAATTACAACATTGGATACCTCTGAGCAATCTGAGACATTCAGTTACACAAACTATGTCTCTATGTGCCCGTCCTAATATGGGGTCCTGCCACCCCTTGCCCAGCCAAAAATTCAATATGCACACATTTTTACTTTTTTGCAAATAGGAAGTTTACAATCCTGATCCCTATTGTCAACATGTGCTATCTGCCATCAGGGGTGATCAATGGACGTGTTTTGGGGGTGCAACCCCTTCCTCAGTTCACCGACTTTTGATACGAGGAAGGGGTTGCACCCACAAAAGACGTACATGGATTTCCCCTGATGGCAGATAGCACATGTTCACACACTGTGTGCATATTCAATTTTTGGCTGGTTTGTTACTCAAAAAATTATAAAAAAATATAAAAACAAACATGTAAAAACAAATGTGTTTGGATGGCTTATTGAATTCTCCCCAAAACATCGAGTGTCTTTAAATGTTTGTTCCATCACATGGATTCTTTGTTTAATTAGGTCCAGTTCCGTGCTACATTCCATCACTTGCTGGATGAGGCGGAGGGCACTGTCAGCAGAGAACCGTGTGCTATCCTTCACAACATTTCCATCCCCTAAAAACCATTAAAAAAAAAATTAATAAAACTCTGCAGGCCTACCTCGCTTACCTTAAGCTGTGGTGTCAGATACTGACCTGTTGTGGTGACCAGATCCACAACGTCATCCACCTCTCCTTCCTGCACTTCTCCTTCCTCCACCTCAACTTCCTGCACATCTTTCGGTTGTGGATCTTTGGGAGTTTGGGGTTGCTTGGAAGTTGTGGGGTGCATGTGCTCCCTGGAGTGTCCTCCTCCCAGTCTTCTCTCCCCTATGAGAATAAAACCAAAGGTCTATTTATCACACTGTAAAAATCTCATTGTTAAACTAAAAACAGGCTAAATTGTTTGGAAGTGGGGTACAAGTGTGTGTTTGTGCGGAATTTAAAGAAAAATGCATTATTTATGTCCCCAAATATGTTTAGTATTCACATTTGGATGTAATTTTTTGGACATGGAGGCACCACAAATAAACTCTGATGCACCTGTGTGGGACACCCAAAAAAGGCGGGTCTGGTGGCCCACACTATAGTGCTCCAAAGTACAGATGTGGAAGCAGCTGCTGAGTGTCCTCTCCTTTACACTGATAAAAGTTTGCATTTCATTCTCCTTACAAACACATCATCTAGACTTAAAAATTATCCACAATACTTGATCAAAAATGGCAGATGTCTAATTACTTTTGTGGCTCTTAAATAAGCCAAAACCGCGGAAAGTGGCCGAACGAAGTGTTGGTAACGTAACAAACGATTACTGTGCCCAACCTAGTTAAAAATATTACATTTTGGAAGGGAGTCCAATATGATAAAAAAAAAAAAAAAAAGTCAGTTTCTAAAAAGATTAATAGCAGAAAGGTCGTCATTTTACTTACTTTTAGCGAGCATCCTCTTTATGATCCTCAACTGGTCTGGCTCCCTCAGTTTGAGGTCTGACCACCTCTTTCTGAGCTGCTCATTTGAGCGTTTCACCCCGAACTTCGCCCTCAGACTCTTCACAACTTTAGTGAGGATTTTGGCCTTCCTTCTATTTGGTTTGCTATACGGCCCATGCTTGGCATCATAATCAGCCTTGACCAAGATGTCCACCATCTCCGCCATCTCCGCCAAAGACATATTCGATGCCTTGAATCTCCTCCTTGATCGTGACGTGTCCTCGGTCTCCGGGCTTGTCTCCTCGCTAGTTGCGGAATTATCAGACACCTGCTGTAACTCCGCCATATCTGTCTGTGCGCCAAAAGAGAAGGGGCGGGGAAAAGATGTTAGTTAGAACGTCATGGGCGGGCGACGTGTGCGGAGCGACGTGTTCGAATTTTGACGCATGCGTGGTGTGTATATAGCAAACACACATGTGACTATAGTACGTTCGGTGTGCGGAGAGAGGAGTTCAAGTGACGGACGTGCGAACGAAGGTATGTGATTTTGTGAGACTTGTAAAAATTGTTGGCCTATACTGTCTTGAGATTGGTGGAGGATATATATGGTGACTAGGATGTGAAGGAGGTTAGACTGTTTGCCTCACATTATTTAAATATAATTTATTTTACTTGCAGATACAATATGAATGTCTTTATTAGCGACAAAGAGTTCCTGGCGGAATTTATTGACCGGGTAAGGGAGCTGCCGGCTCTGTGGGAGACCAAAAACCCCATCCATAAAAAAAAGGGGTGAGAAAAGCAGCGCTGGAGAAGCTGCTCCCATTTGTGCATACCAAGGTGCCCACAGCCACAGCAAAACAAGTGGACACTAAAATTGGGAGCTTGAGAGGTACCTACAGGACTGAACGCTCTAAGGTGCTGGCTTCTCAGAGGTCAGGAGCAGCAGCAGATGATGTTTATGTCCCGATTTTGTGGTACTACAGCAGGATGTCCTTCCTGGATGACCACATTGAGCCAAGGCCATCACTCTCCACTCTTCCCCCCAGACTTCCCTGCAGCCAACCTGAGCCTTCTCTGGAGCAAGAGGAGGCAGCCATCCTGGATGATCCTGATTTGTCCATCTGGAGCCAGGTATAGTATTAACTGAAAATGTAGTGGGATAAAATTAATGTTTCCCAAATATGTCAGGATGAGAAACATACATTATTTTGTATTCCACAAGTGAAATCATGATCTGTAGACATTATTCTGCACTTAATTGTGTGTTAAATAGTCAAGCTGATGTAGTGGTAAATTTAAAGCAAGGATTTATGCATTTACATTCTAATTGCTTCCATCAGGATTACAAAGTTTGATGCAAAGATTAAACCAACATATTAAACTATGTTCCTTTTTCATACACAGGATGAAATCAGCCAGGAGGAGGGTCTGGAAACTGTCAGGCAGGAAGAGGAAGGGCCCAGTGGCAGCCAGGAGGTGGCAGGGCCCAGTGGCAGCCAGGAGGTGGCAGGGCCCAGTGGCAGCCAGGAGGTGGCAGGGCAAAGGAGAAGCACCAGATCCCAGGTGCCTCCCATCCGGCTTCACAAAAGAGGCAGGAGGGACAGGACCACCAGTGAGGCAGCAATGGCCCTTATTAAAGAGGCCCATGCCACCCTCAAGGAGCCCACATCCCCTGAAGAGGCCATTGCCGGCCTAGTGGAGGCTAAGTTCAAGGTGATGAGCATGGAGCAACGCCTCCTATGCGAGCCCCTGCTCATCACCTTGCTCAACAAGGGGGTGATGGAGCAAATTACCCCCAATACCGCCATATGTGAGGTGGCCCAACTGACCCAACCTCAACCTCCACCTCCACCTTCCTCTTCTGCCCCACCCCCTTCTGCTACACCTCCACCTTCTGCCCCACCCCCTTCTGCTACACCTCCACCTTCTGCCCCACCCCCTTCTGCTACACCTCCACCTTCTGCCCCACCCCCTTCTGCTACACCTCCACCTTCTGCCCCATCCCCTTCTGCTACACCTCCACCTTCTGCCCCACCCCCTTCTGCTACACCTCCACCTTCTGCCCCACCCTCTTCTGCTACACCTCCACCTTCTGCCCCACCCTCTTCTGCTACACCTCCACCTTCTGCCCCACCCCCTTCTGCTACACCTCCACCTTCTTCTTCTGCCCCACCCCCTTCTGCTACACCTCCACCTTCTTCTTCTGCCCCACCCCCTTCTGCTACACCTCCACCTCCTCCTCCTGACAGGAGTACCCCTCCAGTGGGCCAGCCTCCAGCCAAATGAAGAAGGAAGGCTGCAGGAAAGGCTGCAGGAAAGGCTTCAGGAAAGGCTGCAGGGAAGGTTGCCAGGAAGAAGAGGAAGTGATGGCCTTGCTTCATTGTGGTCGGACAGAAGGCAGCCTGTTGTAGTACCACACACTTGGGACATATATCTCACCTGCTGCTGTTCCTGACCTCTGGGAGGCCAGCATCAGATTGTGTTCTGAAATGTGGGCCTTCTCAAGCTCCCAATTTTAGTGTCCACACAGGGTTGCTGTGTGCTCTGGGGTCCCTGGGATGCACAAATGGCAGCAGCTTCTCCAGCGCTGCCTTCTCTTTATTTAATTTATAAACATGAATAAATGTGTTTTTTGTTTTAGTTCATACTTGACTATGTGTATTTTTAAATAAAAAAAATCAAGCTTTGGAGTAAGCAGATACATTTGACTGACAATAAAAGGCACAGATATCACCCCCCCAAAAGAATAACTAAATCTGATTAGCACAAAAACATGGTGTGAAATTTTAATAATATAGATTCCAAAATTAAATGGGAGATCGCTATCAAAACATTGAGAAATTATAATTAACATCATTTTGAAAAATCTAACCATTTAAATTATTCCTAAAAACTTGCACGATATAATACACATAAATCTTATAAAGAGCAGCATGAAAAATGTTAAAAATAAGGAAGAACTCTGTGTGAATATCAGCAGCAAAAGAAGGTCACTCGTTTTGATTAATGTAACATTCTAACGAAGATTTCAATGCAGAACATTTAAACGATGAAATATTTATGAGCGTGACGAATGTGCTCTCTCCATTATGAAGGCTTGTTTTACCAGAAGATGCGCTCCCGTCTCATAGTTGCTTGTGAGCATGCGCGCTTTTGGAAGAGTCGTAAAAGCATACACACGAACCATTTTCTCGTCACAAAACAGGCCGACGAGAAACACGACGAGGAAATCTGGAATCCTGACGAGAAAATAGAGAGCAGGTTCTCTATTTTCTCGTCGAGATTCTCGTCAAGTTTCTCGTCGTAAAACCATACACACGAACGTTTTTCTAGACAAAAAAACTCTTGCGGCACTTTTCTTGACTGTTTTGGACGAGAAAATCGGTCGTGTGTACGAGGCCTTACTTCTCAAGACAAATGTGAAATCCACCACCATATGACAAAGCAGCTTACCAGAAGGCAAGCGTATTGAAGCAGTCGGCTATAACCCAGCCACGGCCTTTGGTTCCGGGAAGGATATTCCTCTTATGGGTCGGAAGCTCACAGATCAGGGTTTCTCCGCACTCATGCAAATATATCATCCCCAGGTATAAAAGAGAGAAGGGAGTAGACCATAGTGTGACTCCGTATGGATAGATTTATTTTAAAATAGTAAGTTAAATAGCTATTCCCATTGAGAACGTCTCTTTGATGACGAAACGCGTCTGGAGGGATGCGCAGTGACGTCATCACGCTGAAGTGAGGAGTAAGGGCTCCTGTTATGCCGGCCATCACATTTAACTCTGCTGTTTTTTATCGTTCGTTTTGTAAGTATAACTTACTATTTTAAAATAAATCTATCCATATGGTTTTCCCATCTCCCTTCAGGCCATTAGTATGTCTGGAAGGCCAACAAGGAGAGGCAGACAGTCACGAGCCAATAAAAGAGGGCAAGCAGGCTCTGTGTCTAGGGGCAACAGTGCTGGTCGCGGACACGGTCATCAGCACGTGGCCATGGGACACGCTTGTCCTTATTTTCGGCAGCTGGACGTGTTGAGCCGCATCATGCCGAAGACTTGGTAGAGTGGATGACCAAGCCCTCCTCATCCTCCTCATCCTCTCTCACCCAGGCTCAGGGTACTGGCAAAGCAGCTGCCAACGCGTCCTCTTCCCTCGTATCTATGTCATCAGTCACTCCTTCCCTAGACCCACCATGTCCTCCTGAGGAGTCCCCCGAACTGTTTGAGCACAGTGTTGGGTACATGCTCCAGGAGGATGCCCAGCGTTTTGAAGGCTCTGATGATGATACCTCAAGAAGGACTGCAATCTGGCAGCCATGTTCCACCAGCTGCAGCATACTGCCAGATTTGCTCAAGTGATCAAGAGGGAGGGGATCATGAGGTCACTGAGTCCACATGGGTGACTGATAGGAGAGAGGAGGAGGAGAAGGAGGAGGTGGAGGAGGCACATCTTCAATGAGGCAGGATGCCCTCCGGGGGCCAGCTTAAGGGCAGCACACCGACTGAATCACACAGCAGAGCTCCGCCTGTGCAGGGCGCTGCCACTGCGCGTTATTCCAAAAGTTCTTTGGTGTGGGCCTTTTTTGAGTCGAGTGCATCAGATCGCACCGCTGCTGTTTGCAATATATGTCTCAAGCTTATCTCGCGGGGCCAAAACATCAGCCGCTTGGGCACCACATGCTTGACCAGACATATGTTGACCTGCCATGCAGCTCGTTGGCAAGCGTACCTTAAAGACCCACACCAAAGAACAAAGCGGACCTCTCCTTGCTCCTCATCAGCTGGGATCTCCAACCCCACTATACCTTCAGTCCTCTCTGAAACCTGCACTGAGAGGAATGAAGGTGTAGAATTAGGTGTGTCACAGCCAAGTAGTTGCGGGCACTCTGCTAGCAGAACACCAACATCCGATTGTAGCAGGCAAATTTCCCTGCCCCAGCTGCGTCAAAAGAAGTTCACTCCCAGCCATCCACATGCCCAGCGGTTGAATGCTAGCTTGGCTAAATTGCTAGCACTTCAACTGCTGCCTTTTCAGTTGGTAGACTCGGCCCCCTTCCGTGAGTTTGTGCAATGTGCGGTTCCTCAGTGGCAGGTTCCCAAGCACCACTTTTTCTCACGGAAGGCGATTCCGGCTCTCTACCGGCATGTGGAAGGCAATGTCCATGCCTCGCTGGACAGGGCGGTCAGCGGTAAGGTGCATATTACCGCTGACTCATGGTCCAGCAGGCATGGACAGGGACGTTACCTATCTTTCACGGCCCATTGGGTCACTCTTTTGGCAGCTGGGAAGGATGCAGGACAAGGTGCAGTAGTGTTGGAGGTTGTCCCGCCACCACACCTCCAAAATGCTACTACAGATTGTGACACACCTCTCTCCTCCACCCCCTCCTCTTCTTCTTCCTTCATGGCCTCTTCCTGTGCTTTGTTCTCGGAACCAGCGGTGCTCCGTAGGCATTCAAGGGGCTACGCAAGTACGCAGGCAAAAAGATGCCATGAGGTGTATGCACTGGTGTGTTTGGGGGACAGGAGCCACACTGGGGCAGAAGTTCTGTCAGCTCTGCAGGGACAGGCCGAGAGGTGGTTGACGCCGGGCCAGCTTAAGCCAGGAATGGTGGTTTGCGACAATGGCACCAACCTCCTCTCCGCCCTCCGACAGGGACAACTGACCCATGTGCCCTGTGTGGCTCACGTCCTTAACCTGGTGATGCAGTGGTTCTTGGGCAGGTGCCCGGGCTTACAGGATGTCCTGAGGCAGGCCAGGAAAGTCTGTGTGCATTTCCACCGATCATATAATGCCAGTGCTCGGCTGAGCTGCAAAAGGAGTTGAACCTGCTCAAGAACCGCCTAATCTGTGACATGCCCACCAGGTGGAACTCAATGTTGGCCATGCTGCAGCGGCTGCACACGCAGCAGAGGGCCATCAATGAGTACCTGTGTGATTATGGCACCAGGACAGGGTCCGGGGAGCTTGTTTTTTTTTCCCACACCAGTGGGCCATGATCAGGGATGCATGCACTGTCCTGTCACCATTTGAGGAGGTCATGAGGATGGTGAGCAGTGACAGTGCAAGCATCAGTGACACTGTCCCTCTTGTCCACCTGTTGGAGCACACGCTGCGTGGAATAATGGACAGGGCACTTGAGGCAGAACAGAGGCAGGAAGAGGAGAACTTCCTTACCTCTCAAGGCCCCCTTTATCCAGACAGTGTTCCTGCGTGCCTGCCGATCAAACAGGAAGAGGACAAGGAGGAGGAGGATTGTGTCAGCATGGAGGTGGAGCCTAGCACTCAGCATCAGCAGTAGTCTTCAAGGGATCAATTACAGGCTGAAACCCATGGACTTGTATGTGGCTGGGAGGAGGTGGCTGTGGATAATGTCGTCCTTAGTGACCCAGAGGACTCCGGACCGAATGCCTCAGCAAACCTACGCTGCATGGCCTCCCTGATCCTGCAAAGCCTGCGGAACGACCCTCGGATTCGTGGCATCAAGGAGAGGGATCATTACTGGCTGGCAACCCTCCTTGATCCGAGTTACAAGGGTAAGGATATCTTGCCGTCATAGAGAGAGAGCAGAGGATGAAACAACTTCGGGAGGCCTTGCAGAAAAGATTTGTGCAACGCGTTTCCAGAGCCTGGGAGGTTACAATTTCCTGGTCCTTCTGGACAACGTGTTGCTGAGGCTTCGGTCAGTCACAGAAGGAGCGGTGGAGAAGGTGTCCGTCTGACCGATGCGTTCAGTGAACTTTTTAATCCGCAGCCCCAAGGTATGATGGGTTCCAGCAACCATCGCCAGCGTCTGATTCACATGGTGCAGGAATACCTAGGGGCAAGATCAGACCTGCACACCTTTCCCACCGAAAATCCTCTGGGTTACTGGGTCTTGAGGGTGAATCACTGGACAGAGCTTGCACAGTATGCAATTGAGCTACTGGCCTGTCCTGCATTCAGTGTTATTTCGGAATGCACATTCAGTGCTGCTGGAGGCTTTGTAACCGATCACAGGGTGCGCCTGTCCACTGACTCGGTCTATCATAAAAATGAATCAGTCTTGGATCACCAGCTACCAAGCATCTGATGCTGATGTAACGGAATATTTTTTTTTTTAATGTGCAATCCCTTCAAGACTGCCTATGCTGATGCTGAGTGACTATCCTGTTATGCTGAGTGACTATCCTCTTCCTCCTCAATGATCATGCTGATAGCTTGTAAGAACATTTTTAAACAGGGGCGTGTAATTAAATTTTTTGATGCAATACTTTGCAGCAGGGCTCCTTCCTGCGCTCCAACTAGAGTATCCGTGAGTGGTTGCAGTGTTGTTGCACCAGCACCAGTGCCTTAGGCCCATTTTTTCAGCCCCTGTTTAACAGGGGCATGTAATTACAATTCTTGATCTAATATTTCACAGCAGGGCCTGTTCCTGCGCCCACCAAGAGTAACTGTGAGGCCTTACAGTGTGGTGGCAACACCACCACACAGTCCACCACCAAAGGCCCAATTTTTCTGACCCTGTTCAACAGAGACATGTAATTACTATTCTTGATCTAATATTTCACAGGAAATCTACCCCTAGGAAGGGAAATTCTCTCCTGTAAGAGTTCCTTGTTTCACTTTAAAACCCCAGATTTTCTAAATACAATTGTCATTGGGACAGAAAGTAAGGTAAAATCTTCTGAACAGGTGCACAGACAGCAAAACAAATGTTACAGGGGTGATAACCCTTCCCTATGTTTTCCAAAAAGCTTAAAAATGTATTTTATGGCTGGAGCTACACTTAAAAAATGTACCTGTTCCAAATTACAAACAGATTCTACTTAAGAACAAACCTACAGTCCCTGTCTTGTTTGCACCGCCTGTATAATGCTGTTCAGAGTATATAGGGCCTTTTTTTAATTTGGGTGCAGGGTTATCCTTAATATCCATACAACACCCAAAGGGGCTGGTAGTGGGCTGGGGGGGGGTACCCATGCCAATTTTCTCAATGATTTTCATCCATATTGCCGGTACCAGACATTACATTAAAGCCGCAAGCAGTTTTAAATGACTTTTTTTCCTTTAGAAATGTCATTTTGTGCAGGGATAGTTCTAAACACAGGAAACACGTGCCATTTCACAGGCATACTTTAGACACCACCCAGGTACAATATTTAAAGGAATATTTCACTTTTTTTTTCACTTTAAGCATCAATAAAATCACTGCTCCCGAAAAAACGGCAGTTTTTAAAACTTTTTTTTCCATTGATACATGTCCCCTGGGGCAGAACCCGGGTCCCCAAATCCTTTTTAGGACTATAACTTGCATATTAGCCTTTATAATTAGCACTTTTGATTTTGAATGTTCGAGTCCATTGTATTTCCATTGTGTTCGGCTCATCCCTAATGATAACCCTTCCCTATGATATCCAAAAAGCTTAAAAATAGATTTTTTGGGCTGGAGCAACACTTACAAAATGTACCTGTTCCAAATTACAAACAGATTCAACTTAAGAACAAACCTACAGTCCCTGTCTTTCTTGGGACCGCCTGTATACTGCTGTTTAGAGTATATAGGGCCTGGGGGCCCCACACCTTTCCTTTTTTTAATTTGGGTGCGGGGTTCCCCTTAATATCCATACAAGACCCAAAGGGCCTGGTAATGGGCTGGGGGGAGGGGGTACCCATGCCGTTTTTCTCAATAATTTTCATCTATATTGCCGGGACCCAACAATACATTAAAGCCACAAGCAGTTTTAACCACTTAACAACCACCTGCCGACAAATAACGTCGACAAGGTGGTTGCTTAACTCTGGGAGGACGTTATATAACGTCCTCCCAGAATCGCGCTCCCGCGCGCCCCCTGGGGCGCGCACACGGGAAACTCCGTGACCGCCAGGTCCAGAGGACCCGGCGGATCACGAATCGCGGTAAATCGCCGCTGATAGCGGCCGTTTACCACGTGATCGCTCCGTCCAATGACGGAGCAATCACTTGTAAACAGACCGGCGTCATTTGATGACGCCGGTTCCTCCCTCCCCTCTCTGTACCGATCGGTACAGTGTGAGAGGGGAGGGGGAGGGAGCGGATGGCAGCAGCAGCACTGTGGGCTGGATCTGTGACAATTGCAGTCACAGATCCAGCCATCCATCCATCCCTGCTCAGCCATCCCTGTGCTATACCCTGCCAATACTCTGCAATACACCCTGCCAATACTCTGCAAAATACCCTGGTGCAATACTCTGCAATACCCTGGTGCAATACTCTGCAATACCCTGGTGCAATACTCTGCAATACCCTGGTGCAATACTCTGCAATACCCTGCGAAATACTCTGCAATACCCTGCGAAATACCCTGCGAAATACTCTGCAATACCCTGCGAAATACTCTGCAATACCCTGGTGCAATACTCTGCAATACCCTGGTGCAATACTCTGCAATACCCTGGTGCAATACTCTGCAATACCCTGCACAATACTCTGCAATACCCTGGTGCAATACTCTGCAATACCCTGCACAATACTCTGCAATACCCTGCACAATACTCTGCAATACCCTGCACAATACTCTGCAATACCCTGCAAAATACTCTGCAATACCCTGCACAATACTCTGCAATACCCTGCACAATACTCTGCAATACCCTGCACAATACTCTGCAATACCCTGCACAATACTCTGCAATACCCGCCACAATACTCTGCAATACCCGCCACAATACTCTGCAATACCCGCCACAATACTCTGCAATACCCTCCACAATACTCTGCAATACCCTGTGCAATACCCTCCACAATACCCTGTGCAATACCCGTGCAATACCCTGCCATACACCGCAATACCCTGCCATACACCGCAATACCCTGCCATAGTCCGCAATACTCCGCAATGCCCGGCAATACTCCGCAATGCCCGGCAATACTCCGCAATGCCCGGCAATACTCTGCAATAACCACTTCCCGCCCTCCGGCCGTCATATGACGTCCTTGACTTTGTGCGGGGATATCTGAATGATGGGAGCAGCTACAGGCATCATTCAGATATCAGCTTTTTCAGCCGGCGATTCCCTACACCATAAGAACAATCATAGCGGCTGTTCCGCCGCTTGATCAATCTTACGGGAGGCGAGAGGGGATGTCCCCCCCCCCGCCACCCTCCGGTGCTTCTACCGACTCACCGCTACGATCAAAGCCAGGATTGTTGTTTTTTTTTTTTTGTATTTTTTTCAGGCTTCCCAGCCTAGAGGTGAGATGTGGGGTCTTATTGACACCCCCCCCCCATATCTCACTGTAAAGAGGACCTGTCATGCCATATTCCTATTACAAGGGATGTTTACGTTCCTTGTAATAGGTATAAAAGTGATCAAAAAATTTTTTAGGGCGGAAAAACATGTCAAACTAAAATAAATAAAGTAAAATGAAGAATAAATTATTTTATTTTTTTTAAAGCGCCCCTGTCCCCGTGAGCTCGCATACAGAAGCGAACGCATACGTAAGTCCCGCCCACATATGAAAACGGTTTTCAAACCACACATGTGAGGTATCGGTGCGAACGTTAGAGCGAGAGCAATCATTTTGGCCCTAGACCTCCTCTGTAACTCAAAACATGTAACCAGTAAAAATATTTAAAGCGTCGCCTATGGGGATTTTTTAAGTAGCGAAGTTTGGCGCCATTCCACGAGTGTGTTCAAATTTTAAGGGCGACATGTTAGGTATCTATTTACTCGGCGTAACTTCATCTTTCACATTATGCAAAAACATTGGGCTAACTTTACTGTTTTTTTTTTTTTTAAGCACAAAACATTTTTTTTCCGTAAAAAACGCGTTTAAAAAATTGCTGCGCAAATATCGTGCGAGATAAAAAGTTGCAACAACCACCATTATATTCTCTAAGGTCTTTGCTAAAAAAACATATATAATGTTTTGGGGTTCTATGTAATTTTCTAGCAAATAAATGATGATTTTTACATGTAGGAGAGAAATGTCAGAATTGGCCTTGGTGCTCCAGAACGCCTGAAGGTGCTCCCTGCATGTTGGGCCTCTGTATGTGGCCACGCTGTGTAAAAGTCTCACACATGTGGTATCGCCATACTCGGGAGTAATAGCAGAATGTGTTTTGGGGTGTAATTTGTGGAATGCATATGCTGTGTGTGAGAAATAACCTGCTAATATGACAATTTTGTGAAAAAAAAAAAGAGAAAAAAAAAATCTTGATTTTGCAAAGAATTGTGGGAAAAAATGACAACTTCAAAAAACTCACAATGCCTCTTTCTGAATACCTTGGAATGTCTTCTTTCCAAAAAGGGGTCATTTGGGGGGTATTTGTACTTATCTGGCATGTTAGGGTCTCAAGAAATGAGATCGGCCGTCAGTACTTCAGGTGTGATCAATTTTCAGATATTGGCACCATAGCTTGTGGACTCTATAACTTTCACAAAGACCAAATAATATCCACCAATTTGTACTTATTTTTACCAAAGATATGTAGCAGTATAAATTTTGGCCAAAATTTATGAAGAAAAAATAGTAATTTGCAAAATTTTATAACAGAAACGAAAAAAAAATCATTTTTTTACAAAATTTTCAGTCTTTTTTCTCTTATAGCGCAAAAAATAAAAAACCCAACAGTGATTAAATACCACCAAAAGAAAGCTCTATTTGTGTGAAAAAAAGGACAAAAATTTCATATGGGTACAGTGTTGTATGACTGAGTAATTGTCATTCAAAATGTGAGAGCACCGAAAGCTGAAAATTGGTCTGGTTATTAAGGGGGTTTAAGTGCCCAGTGGTCAAGTGGTTAAATGACTTTTATACCTTTAGAAATGTCATTTTGTGCAGGGACTGTTCTAAGCACAGGAAACACGCACCACTTCACAGGCATACTATAGACACCCCCCAGGTACGATATTTAACCACTTCCCTACCCAGCCATAGTCAAATGACGTCCACAGATGGGATCTCCCATCCTGGGTGGATGTCATATGACGTCCTGGCTTTGTAGGGGGATATCTGAATGATGCCTGCAGCTAGATGCATCATTCAGATATCCTTTTAAAGTGCCGGCGATTCTGTGCACCATAAGAATGATCATAGCGGCGGTTCCGCCGCTTGATCGTTCTTATAGGCGGCGGGAGGGGACATCCCCCCTCCCGCCGCCATCCGGTGCTTCTCCGGGCTCTCCCGTGCGATCGGGGACCCGGAGCGAATCTTCCGGCGCCGTTGGTGGGTCACGTGACGAGCATAGAGATGACTGGTGACCGGATGGTCACCAGTCATCTCTATGATCGTCGGAGGCCCGGGCACGATGTGATGACGTCACGCCCGGGTCCTCAAATGTAAACAAAGCCGCCATTGCGGCTAGTAAGTATGAGATCAGTGAAAAAAAATTCACTGATCTTATGCTTTCCAGCCTAGAGGAGAGATGTGGGGTCTTAATGACCCCGCATCTCTCAATAAAGAGGACCTGTCACACACATTCCTATTACAAGGGATGTTTACATTCCTTGTAATAGGAATAAAAGTGATCAAAAAAAAAAAAAAAAAAAAGTAAAATAATTGTAAAAAAATAAATAAATAAGTAAAAAAAATAAATAAAAAATAAATAAAAATTAAAACGCCCCTGTCCCTGGTAGCTCGCGATCAGAAGCGAATGCACACGTAAGTCGCCCACATATGTAAACGCCATTCAAACCACACATGTGAGGTATCGCCGCGTGCGTTAGAGCACGTACAACAATTCTAACACTAGACCTCCTCTGTAATTCTAACCTGGTAACCTGTAAAAAAAAAATAAAGCATCGCCTATGGAGATTTTTAAGTACCGAAGTTTGGCGTCATTCCATGAGTGTGCGCAATTTTAAAGCATGACATGTTAGGTATCTATTTACTTGGCGTAACATCATCTTTCATATTTTCCCCAAAAATTGGGCTAACTTTACTGTTTTGTTATTTTTTAATTTATGAAACCATTTAAAAAAAAAAAAGGCGTTTGAAAAATTATTGCGCAAATATCGTGCAAGAAAAAAGTTGCAATGACCGTCATTTTATTCCCTAGGGTGTCTGCTAAAAAAACATATATAATGTTTCGGGGTTCTGAGTAATTTTCTAGCAAAAGAATGCTGATTTGTACATGTAGGAGAGAAGTGCTAGAATAGGCCCTGTATGGAAGTGGTACAAAAAGCCCTGTATTGAAGTGGTTAAAGGAATATTTTACTTTTATTTTTTCACTTTAAGCATTATTAAAATCACTGCTCCCGAAAAAATTGCAGTTTTTGAAACTTTTTTTTGCATTGATACATGTCCGCTGGGGCAGGACCCAGGTCCCCAAACCCTTTTTAGGACAATAACTTGCATATTAGCCTTTAAAATTCGCACTTTTGATTTCTCACGTTTGAGTCCCATAGACTTTAACGGTGTTCGAATGTTCACGCAAACTTTCGGTCCGTTCGCATGTTCTGGATGCGAACCGAACCAGGGGGTGTTTCGGCCCATCCCTAGTGTAGAGTATATAATACAGTATAGTGTAGAGAATATATAATACAGTCCAGTGTAGAGTATATAATACAGTGTAGTGTGGTGTATATAACACAGTGTAGTGCGGTGTATATAATACAATGTAGTGTAGTGTATATAACACAGAGTAGTGCAGTGTGTGTAATACAGTGTAGTGCGGTGTGTATAACACAGTGTAGTGTGAATAACACAGTGTTGTGGTCAGTGGTGGCTGGTGCTCAAATCATCAATTGCCGCCACTGTTTCTCCCCCATAATGCAGCCAGTTTCTCCCCCATAATGCAGCCAGTTTCTCCCCCATAATGCAGCCAGGTTATCTTTAGTGTTTTTTTTTTCTTTATATTCTTGAAACAATTGTTTCCAAAAAACGCGTTTGAAAAATTTCTGCGCACATAACGTGTAACATAAAAAGTTGCAACAAACACCATTTTATTCCCTAGGGTGTCTGCTAAAACAGTAGATATAATGTTTGGGGGTTCTGAGTAATTTTCTAGCAAAAAAATTATGATTATTACATGTAGGAGAGAAGTGTCAGAATTGGCCTGGGTGGCAAGGGGTTAATTACCATAAGTAATATACAAATAATTATTATATATTGTTTTTAAAGTAATTTACTATATTTTCAAAAACTGTACTCAAGCAGGTGGCTTAACGGACAAATTACTGAAGTTTGAAGTTATAACTTCCAACCAGTCATTTCACAGTAAATAGATAAATAATAAATTATTATGTTATAACTAGGGTTGAGCGGACCCGAACTGTAAAGTTCGGGTCCGTACCGAACTTTTGGGTTTTTGGCTCCCGGACCCGAACCCGAACAATTGACTGTATGTTCGGGTTCGGGTCCGGTGTTCGGCAATATGCATGTAAAGTCGCGCTTGTTTCCCGTGCTTAGAACTGTCCCTGCACAAAGTGTCATTTCTGAAGGAAAAAAAGTCATTTAAAACTCACTCGTGGCTATAATGAATTGTCGGCTCCTGGCACATACATAGAAAAGTCATTGATAAAAAAAAAAAGTGTGGGGGTTCCCCCAAATTCAATTACCAGGCCCTTCAGGTCTGGTATGGATATTAAGGGGAACCCTGCCGCAAATTTAAAAAAAAAATGCGTGCGGTTCCCCCAAATATCCATACCAGGCCCTTCAGGTCTGGTCTGGATTTTAAGGGGAACTCCACCCCAAATAAAAATAAAAAATGGTGTGGAGTACCCCCAAAAATCCAGACCAGACCCTTTATCCGAGCACGCAACCTGGCAGGCCGCAGGAAAAGAGGGGGGGGTGAGAGAGAGCGCCCCCCCCTCCTGAACCGTACCAGGCCACATGCCCTCAACATGGGAGGATGTTGTGGGGGTCTGCGGGCGGGGGACTTATCGGAATCTGGAAGACCCCTTTAACAAAGGGGACCCCCAGATGCCGGCCCCCCCTATGCGAATTGGTAATGGGGTGCCTACCATTTCACAAAGAAAGTGTAAAAAATTGTAAAAAAAAATACACAGACACCGTTGGGAAAGTCCTGATGGGGAACTTTAGAAGGGGCGGGTGTATTTATTTATTACTAATAAATGAATACACCCGCCCCTCCTAAAGTTCCCCATCAGGTCCGCTCAGCCAATGACGTAGGTGTAAGGCTGAGGACCTGATGCGGAACGTGAGAAGGGGCGGGTCTATTCATGTATTACACTGTGGAGGAAGTTCCCCATCAGGTCCGCCCCCTCATATGTCAGACCCCGCCTACGTCATTGGATGAGCGGACCTGATGGGGAACTTCCTCCAGTATAATAAATGAATAGACCCGCCCCTTCTCACGTTCCGCATCAGGTCCTCAGCCTTACACCTACGTCATTGGCTGAGCGGACCTGATTTGGAACTTTAGAAGGGGCGGGTCTATTCATTTATTACACTGCAGAGGAAGTTCCCCATCAGGTCCACTCAGGCTCGGCCAATGATGTTTTGTGTAGACAGCGCTGGACATCGGATCGCCGCGGGACACTGGATTTCATCGCTGGAATGTTTTTTTTTATTTTTTTACTTTTTTATTTTTAATAAAGGACTTTACCAACGGTGTCTGTGTATTTTTTTTACAATTTTTTACACTTTCTTTGTGAAATGGTAGGGGTACAATGTACCCCATTACCAATTCACATAGGGGGGGCGGGATCTGGGGGTCCCCTTTGTTAAAGGTGTCTTCCAGATTCCGATAAGCCCCCTGCCCGCAGACCCCCACAACCACTGGGCAAGGGTTGTGGGGATTAGGCCCTTGTCCCCATCAACATGGGGACATCCTCCCCATGTTGAGGGCATGTGGCCTGGTACGATTCAGGAGGGGGGGCGCTCTCTCATCCCCCCTCTTTTCCTGTGGCCTGCCAGGTTGCGTGCTCGGATAAAGGGTCTGGTCTGGATTTTTGGGGGCACTCCACGCCATTTTTTTTAAAATTTGGGGTGGAGTTCCCCTTAAAATCCA
The DNA here is from genome assembly GCA_029206835.1 of Rana muscosa. NCBI lineage: Eukaryota > Metazoa > Chordata > Amphibia > Anura > Ranidae > Rana > Rana muscosa. Next base: position 199,711,009 of record CM055120.1, read on the forward strand.
TACCAGACCTGAAGGGCCTGGTATGGATATTTGGGGGAACCGCACGCATATTTTTTTTAAATTTGCGGCAGGGTTCCCCTTAATATCCATACCAGACCTAAAGGGCCTAGTAATTGAATTTGGGGGAACCCCCACGCTTTTTTATTTTTTTTTATCAATGACTTTTCTATGTATTGCCGGGAGCCGACAATTCATTATAGCCGCGAGTGAGTTTTAAATGACTTTTTTTCCTTCAGAAATGACACTTTGTGCAGGGACAGTTCTAAGCACGGGGAACAAGCGCGAATAGTCCTCAGAAGTTCGCGTCCCCATTGACTTCAATGGGGTTCGGGTTCGGGGTCAAGTTCGGGTCAAGTTCGGTCCCGAACTCGAACTTTTTTCCGAAGTTCGGCCGAACCTGTCGAACCCGAACATTCAGGTGTCCGCTCAACTCTAGTTATAACATATAGCATAATAGTATATGATTTAGCTTGTACCTTTTCAACAGCAGCAGATTCTCATTCTCCCTCTAAACTGTGTCAGAAAGACATAGGATTGTGGGTAAATCTTATACACATAAACACATGTTATTTACTTCTAGTTAAGAGAGCTGGGCTGGAAGGGAGCATGTGTCTTTTAGACACATGCCCCTTCTATGACACTGCAGTGAGAGGCGTGCCTCCACTGCAGAATTTGTATTGGACAGCTGGGGCTAATGGTACTTTACCATTGATCCAAGACTCCAAGCTGTCCATTGAGATCAGTGCCTCTGAAAAGAATGGAGGAGAGGCACTGTGGGCTCATCCTCTCAGTCTGCTGCAGAGTGTGCCAGCTTGTATTTAAACTGGTCGATCTTTATGTAGCTTCTGACAGGATGCACAAGGAGCCCCGTATCTCTGGAACCATAGGTTGTAGGAGCCCCAAATGTTTACCAGTGGTGAGGTGACCTCAGGTCACCGAGCTACAACCCTTGAAGCTTGAATCTTTTTTTATTTATTTATTATTATTTATTTATTTGATTTTTTTAATGTCCATGGCAGGCGAGGTGTATCGCCATACTCAGGAGGAGTAGCAGAATGTATTTTGGGGTGTAATTGGAAGTATGCATATGCTGTGTGCATTAGGGTGTGCACTCCAAAGCTCAAACACACATGCGTGTGTGTATGTGTCTATATATATATGGCCCCGGCACATTGATTTCCCTGCCAGCACAGTGAAAGTGGCGTGCGTAAGCACTTCTCTTATGGCAGAGACAGTAAAAGGGAGATCTTTCCCATCTCCCCGCTGCTACTCAGAGCAATAGTGTTAATGCGTACTATGATGATTAGGGTGTGCCCAGGCACAGTCGGCACACCCTGTGCGCACGCCTATGGCTGTGTGTGAGAAATAACTTGTTATTATGACAATTATGTGTAAAATATATATATATATTGTGACAGCAGGCAGGTAAAATCACCAGGTTGCATCCAGGATGGAAGGTATATATGTCCTAGATTCAGGCTTTATGCCGATTTATACCACTAGGGGGAGTGCTAGGAGTCTTGCAGGGGAAGAGTTAATGAGCCCAGCTGAAGTAAGTGGGCTCATTAGGGCCTCTACAAGAACTCCCAGCATGCTAAGGGAGATGCTCCAACCTGGAACCAGATCTGTGTGGATAGTCTGGGGAGTGTGATCTCTGTGCGGTGAGCCAAAGCCTGTGTGGTTATTGCTAAGAACTTCTAAAAGCAGAGAGCTAGGGACTGGGACAGCACAAGGCTGTACCCAGTTGTTAGTTAGGGACACCAACGTGTGTAGTGAGCGGTCAAGTTGACCAGGATTTATTTTCCTGTTTCTTTTGTTTTTGCTGTATTTTTTGTCTGTATATAGTTCAAATAAAACCACACCCTTTTGTTTTCTCCTACCACTGTCTGCTGTGCCTGTTTTTGTGTGGTGAACCCAACCAGGGGGTCACACACACCCGCTGCTGAGTTAACCCCCTCACAGTATATATTTCTTAATTTTCTCAAGAATTGGGGGAAAATTACAACTTCAAAAAACTCACCATGCCTCTTACTAAATACCTTGGACTGTCTATTTTCCAAAAAGGGGTCATTTGGGGTATTTGTACTGTCCTAAAATTTCAGGACCTCAAGAAATGAGATATGCCATCATTACATCAGGTGTGATACATTTTTTATGATTTGCACCATAGCTTGTAGGCTCTATAAATTTCACACAGACTAAATAATATCCACTAATTTGGGTTATTTTTTACCAAAGATATGTAGCAGTATAAATTGTGGCTCAAATGTATGAACAAAAATCACTTATTTGCAAAATTTGCAACATTTTATAATAGAAAATAAAAAAAGTGTTGTTTTTTTCACAATTTTCACTTTTTTTTTTTTTTTTTTTTACTTCTATCGCAAAAAAGAAAAAAACCCAGTGGTAATTAAATACCACCAAAAGAAAGCTCTATTTGTGTGAAAAAAAATGATAAAAATTGTCATTTGAAGTGTAATGCCGCGTACACACGATCGATTTTTTCGACTGTGAAAACACCGTCGAGAAAATCGACGTTAAAAACGAGGAACAGCTTGTTCCCCCCACACACGGCCGTTTTAAATGTCATTTTTTTTTTGGTCGAAAAAAACGACCGTGTGTGGGCTCCGCGGCAGTGTTTCCCTATGGGAAACACTGCCGCGGAAAACATGTCGAAAAAAAACGACGAGAAAAATTAGAACATGTTCTAATTTTTCTCGTCGTTTTTAATGCCGTTTTTCTCGTCGAAAAAAACGACAGAAAGCCCACAGACTATCGTTTTTCTCGTCGAATGGGAAATATGTCGTTTTTTTCAACGGGAAAAACGGCCGTGTGTACGCGGCATCAGAGCACTGAAAGCTGAAAGCTGAAAATTGGTCTGTTTACTTTGTTTCTTACTTTTTGACACTTTATTGCTGAATGGATCCGATACCCATTCACATGGGGGGGGGGGGGGGGCTGGGATCTGGGGGCTCCCTTGTTAAAGTGGGTTTCCAGATTTCAATAAGCCCCTCAACCTGCAGACCCTGACAACCGCAGCCCAGGGTTGTCGGAAGAGGCCCTTGTCCCCAACATGGGGACAAGGTGCTTTGGGGTGGGAGGCGCAGAGCTCCCCTGTCCCAAAGCACCCACCACCCCATGTTGAGGGCATGTGGCCTGGTATGGTTCAGGAGTGGGGCCCTCGCTCGTCCCCCCCCCCCTTTTTCTGGCCTGCCAGGCTGCATGCTCGGATAAGGGTCTGGTATGGATTTTAGGGGAGACCACGCTGTTTTTTTTCATTTTTGGTGTGGAGTTCCCCTTAAAATCCATACTAGACCCCAAGGACCTGGTATGGACTGGGGGGGACCCGGGGGGGGACCCCACCCTGTTTTTTTTTTTTTTTCATTTTTTTAAATCTGTATTTCCGGCAATACATTACAGCCGTGAGCAAGTTTAAATTACATTTTTTCCTTTAGAAATTTCATTATTGCTGCGGCATGTTCTATACATCGCACAGATGTGCCACGTTACAAAAAAACGGAAAATTGTATCATACTTACCAGTAATTTTCCTTTCCTGGTGCCTATCCATGGCAGCATACCTGTGATAGAGCTCCGCCTCGACTCCTCCTTCGGGACTAGTGAATAGCATAAATTAAAGGCATAGCCCCTCCCCCAACATTCTCTGTAATATAGAATACCGAGGGTGGGAGCGTATGCTGCCATGGATAGGCACCAGGAAAGGAAAATTACTGGTAAGTATGATACAATTTTCAGTTTTCCTGGTGCCTCCATGGCAGCATACCTGTGATAACTAACTAGCTGACATGGGTGGGATAATTGCTTAACAATAAATGTTTAATTATAAGAGGACATAGCAGCCTGAACTGCCCTCCTTCCAAACTCAACAGTCGTGAGTGCTCCTGGATCAATATGGTAGTGTCTGAGGAACGTATGGTGAGAAGACCAGGTGGCGGCCCCGCACACTGTCTCCAACGAAACATTAGCCCTTGCTGCCCAGGAAGCTGAGACTGCCCTTGTAGAATGAGCATTCACTCGGGATGGAGGCTCCATATTCTTCACCCTGTAGGCCTTCTGGATTAACTTTACAACCCAAGATGCCAGAGTTCTGATGGAAGCTTCTTTGCCCCTGTATTTACCGAACGGTACGATGAAAAGTCTCTCAGAATTTATGAAGGGGCCGGTGGCTTCTAGGTAGGCCCTGAGCACTCTGGATACATCCAGTTCGTGACAAGACTCTGAATCCATGTCTGTAAACACTGGTAGTGCCCAGGGTTCCAACAGGTGGCTTGGAGTAGCAACCTTTGGTGTGAACCCCCGAAGGGGACGAAGTTCCAATCTGTGAAGAAGGAGATGTGGTCGTCACCTATCCCTAAAGAGTGAAGTTCCGAGATTCTTCTGCCAGATGTAATGGCTAGCAGGAAAGACGCCTTTAGTGTCAGGTTCCATATTGTTACTTGTTCCACTGGAGCAAAGGGATGGTCAGATAGAACTTCCAGGACTAGGGACAGATCCCACTTAGGAAATGATCGTCTGACAGGAGGGCGAATCTTCAATATACCTCTGAGGAAAGTGACTACTGAAGGATCCTCCGCCCATCTCTTATTTGTTGCAGCAGAGATTACTGCTACCTGCACTTTGAGAGAGCTCAGACCAAGTCCCAGATCAAGTCCTGTCTGAAGGAATCCTAGAACATGAGATGTAGAAGGAAGGATTGGATGAAATCCATTTTCGGAAACAAACAACAAGAACTTGTCCCATATTCTTGAATATATGGCATTAGTTGCTGGCTTCCTAGCTTTTAGAAGGGTTGATATGACTCCTGGAGAACACCCTAGGGACTCGAACCTTCGCCTCTCAACCTCCAGATTCGAAGATTCAACTTCTGAGGGTTTGGATGAACTAGACTGCTCTGCGACAGAAGTTGAGGGAAAGGAGGGATCTTGATTGGAGAGCCCACACTGAGGCACAATACGGAAGTACTGCCACCACCTGGACTGGCTCCCTGAGGAGCCTCAGGAGGAATTTGAATATTAATGGCCTGGGAGGAAAGGCATATGCCGTGGTGAACCTCCAGGGACATGACAGGGCATCCACTGCCTCGACTTGTGGATGCGGCAGCCGAGAGAAGAACCTGTCCAGCTTGGCGTTCTTCGGGGAGGTGAACAGATCTACCTGAGGGGGATCCCATATGTTGGCAATCTGAAGGAAGACATGGGGGTGGAGAGCCCACTCATTGTCCAGGAAGTCTCTGGATAAAGTGTCTGCTTCCGTGTTCAACCTGCCTGGCAGATACATCGCTCTGAGGTCCAGGAGGTTCTGCTCCGCCCAGAGCATGATCGGCTCTACCTCCTTGAGGAGTGACCTGCTGCGAGTGCCTGCTTCTGCAGATAAGCGACAGCTGCTCTGTTGTCTAGGCGTAGGAGTATTCTTTGGCCTCTGATGTGGGGTGCCAAAGAGGTCAGTGCCAAGAAGGCTGCCCTCATCTCCAAGATGTTGGATACCACTCCCTGGGTGGTGCATGCCCATCTCCCCTGTATTCTGGTTTGCCCGCAATGGGCTCCCCAGCCCTGTCTGCTTGCATCGGACGTAATTGTGATCCAAGGAAGGGAGCCCAGGTGATGAGGCTTGGAGAGGTTTTCCGGAACTGTCCACCAGTGAAGGCTCCTGCGTATTTTTCCCATCAGCAGGATCGTCTGAGATAGTCGTTGTTTCTTCCACTGTGCCAAGAAACCAGTCTGGAAATACCTCAAGTGCCAATGTGCCCAAGGAACCATGGGTATACAGGAAGACATTGTGCCAATGAAGCTCAGGCATTGTGAAGCCGTCAGATACGGGCTCTGGATGACTTTGATCATTCTCTGGATGACAATCCTTGCCTTCGGCGGTGGTAATGACACTGTCCCCTCCTGAGTATCGAACATTGTGCATAGATTATCTGCTGTGTTGGCATTAGTTGACTCTTGTCGGAATTCACCAGCCACCCTAGCTCTTTTAGGGACTGTAGAAGAATGTCCCGGTGACATACCAACTGATCCGGATTGCTTGCTAGGAGTAGGATGTCGTCCAAGTAGTGGTATATCCTCAAGCCCCTCTCCCGCAGGGGAACTAAAGCAGATATTAGTATCTTGGTGAACACCCTGGGAGAGGTGCACAGACCGAAAGGCAGGGCTTGAAACTGTAGGTGGGTCCGTCCCACTGCAAATCTCAGGTATTTTTGAAATGCAGGTAGAATTGGAACATGTAGGTACGCATCCTGCAGATCGACCAAAATCATCCAATCTGATGGCTGGACTGCCTGAATAATCGTCTGCAGGGACTCCATTTTGAAGCTTTTGGGGCGGATATACCGGTTGAGCCTCTTTAGGTCTATCACAGGCCTCCACCCCCCTGTCCTCTTTGGGACCAGAAATAGGGTGGAGTATAAGCCTGCGAAGCGCTCTGCCAAGGGAGCCGGGACAGCCGCCCCCTGAAGCTGGAGTGACGTTAGGAAGTTTTTCAGAGCTTGAGCCTTCAGTGGAGAGGATGGAATCTCTGTTCCTTTGAAAGAGTTCCGTGGTGGAGGGTGAGAAAAATTCCAAAAGTGCCCCCATTGAATTGTTGACAGAACCCAGGGGTTGTGGCAGCAGGTGGCCCAGACTGGGGTAAAAAAACTTTAGCCTGGCTCCCACCGGGAGTGCCTGGGTTCCTCTGGCGTCAAAAAGACTGCTTCTGCTCCTGTGGAGCCAGAAGGGCTTTCATCTTCCTGTTCAAAAAGGATCCCCGAGTACCTTTCCAAGGTCTTTTGTTGTCTCTGGGCTGTCTTGACTGCCTAAAATCCCTTGGGTTTGACTGGCGGAACCTAGAGGAACCACCTCTGAATCTTCGCCTACTTCTGTCCTGTGGAAGCATACCAGACTTCCCTCCTGACAGCCTGGAGATAGCTTTATCCATTTTGTCTCCGAATAGTGCTTTCCCATCAAACGGGATTTTGCACCCATTTTGTTTGGAGGATAAGTCAGCCATCCAGGGTTTCAGCCACAAGGCCCTCTTCGCCATCACTGAATGCAACATGGATCTTGCCGAGCACCTGATCATGTCAATGGCCGCTACGCAGACAAAGTCTGCCGACAATCTAAGCTCTTCTAAGGCCTTAATTATATCCTCCATGGGGACATCCTGATGCAAAGCCATCTCAATATTATCTGTCCAAGATCTTATGGCATTTGATACTGACGTGAGGGAAATAGCTGGCTTACATGCTGCTTCCGCGGCTAAGTAGCTCCTCTTCAGCTCCAGGTCGATTCGCCTGTCTAGAGGGTCTTTGAAGGAAGTGGAATCCTCCATTGGTAGAGTAAGTTTTTTTGCGAGTCGCACCACGGACGCGTCTACCACTGGCATGGAGTTCGGTGACTGCGTTCCCGACTCTGGTAAGGGGTATATAGTTTATTGAACCGACCCCAAAATTATTATTTTTTTTATCAGTCTTTGACCATTCCTTCTGAATGACTTGACTAATCTTGCCCATCAATGGGAAAAGAACCTGCTTCCTTTTGAGGAATGGGAAGTAGCTTGTAGACTCTTGGGGAGGCTATTCTGCGTCTTTCCAGGCGATTGCAGTTTTGACTGCCTGGATGAATGGCTTTACCAAGGAGAGACTGAAGCCAGAAGGTTCTGACTCTTCTCAAGAGTCCCCTGAAGAGTCTTCAGGTGGTGAATCTCTAGCTGGTCGGCCTGACGGCGGCAGAGGTGTACTGACTGCTGACGGACCAGGGAGATTAGGTTCTATATCCTGAACCTGGGATATCTGCTGAAGTGGTTGAGCGGGGACCGAAGCCAAAAGCTCAGAGAAGGAGTCCTTCATTGTTCGCTTGAGCAGATCTACAGCGTGCTGATTTTCTAGCTCGCGGTTGGACGCATAGTCCGTAAAACAGTCCTTACAGACCACTCTGTCTGGTAGCGGTGTAGCCCCACATATCCAGCATCTCTTCTTCCTATAGGTCCTAGGAGAGGGGGGTCGATCACGTCCTCTGGATCTTGACCTCTCTGATCTACGATGTGAAGAATGGGACCTACGCCCTGATGAGCGGGACCCCTTGGAGTGGGTGGGGCTATGGTGTAAGGAACTCACGCTAGACCAGTGAGCGCACTTTTTTTTTAATACTCACGTATAGTTGGTCACATACCTAATAGAAGTGTGAGGATCTTTGCTGCGAGATGAATGACTCATTGCGGAGTTGGGCACAAGGATCAGCTCCAGAAATATAGTAAGAAAGGGAAAAGAATCAGGAGTTTTTGGCGTCACTTTTTTTTTTTTTTTTTTAAATAAACATTTTTATATCGTCATCTGTTTTTATTTTTTATTTTATTTTTTAAACATAAACATTTTTATATTGTTATCTTTCTTTTTTTTTTAACATAAACATTTCTGATCGGCAACATTTTTTTTTTGAGAAAATAAAAAGTACCTACCACAAAGCAGCATCAGAGAGACCTAGCAGGGCACAGCTGAGGAGACTGACAGCCATCCCTGAATCTGAACCTAATTAGGCTCAAGGTGCGTGGGCTAATCCCATAAACCACCATTTGGAATTGATTGAAAAAAAGGGCAAATCTAGCCTTCTTTCCAGAATCCAAGATGGCCGCCACTGAACCAAGCGTCTGTGCATGCGCAATCGCAGAAGATCCAGCGTCGCCCAGTACAGATAGCCGAGAAACTACGGCTCTGTATCACTCCCGAATCGCGCATGCGCAGACGGCGGCGAGGACGCTGCGCCGTGACACTCTCCTACCTGGCGGGACGTACAGAGCACCTGTAGCCCCCCCAAACCCGGAAAAAAGCACCACAATGTTGTTGCACAGAGAGACACCTGCCCTATCCAGTTGCACAGTTTTAAAGGAACAAAAAAGTAAGATAACAATCATTTGAAGGAGCCTAACAAGCAAAGGAAAGGGGAGGGGGAGGGGAAGAGAGGAAAAGAAAGGGGAAAAACACAAATGCCTGGAATAAAAAATGGAAACCCCCAGCCTGGGAAGATGGAGCTGATCCTTTTGCGACTTCCACTGCATTCATCATGGATGTGATAGCAGACTGCGTTCCTGTGAGAAAACTCTGCGAAATGACCCCAACAGATCCACAGAGGGGTTCCCAGTCTTATCAGCGCTGTGAGCGGCCCAAGAACAGGGACTGCGCACGGGAAAGGCTAAACCCGGCGGACGCTGCCGACTGCAGAGGTATGGACATACTGCTACTCTTCACCAGCACAAGAAGGTATGAGGAAAAAAAGGAGAATGTTGGGGGAGGGGCTATGCCTTTAATTTATGCTATTCACTAGTCCTGAAGGAGGAGTCGAGGCGGAGCTCTATCACAGGTATGCTGCCATGGAGGCACCAGGAAAATAGTTTTTTGGGATCGAGTGAATAGGGATTAGAATGCTTGTCAGTTTTTATTGCTGTCTGTGCCCCTCTATTTGTCCTGTTTACCATTATTAGTGGAAGTAAAAGGAAAAATCCCAAATTTTGGATTGTCCCCAGAGAAGTAACAGAGGGGAAACCTTCCCATGGGGACACTAGTTCTGGTGACCTGAGGGTCCACAAGAAATTCCCTTGACTACTTCTTGACCATGCTAGAGCCAAGAAACGGCTACAGCGTGGTCGTCCAGTTCTGGGACAGTGCCCATGCACAGAACCACGCTCCCTGCGTGCCCCCTGGGGTGTGCATCCAGTGCGCTCTGTGATCACTGTGTCTGTTGGACAAAGCTCATCACAGATCGTGGTAAAGGGCCAATCACATCGGCCCTTTACCATGTGATTAGCTTTGTCCAATTAATGCTGATCACATGTAAACAGACTGCCTGATTACCAACATTCCTTTCCTTACACAATGTCAAAGCATGAGGAAAGGAAAGGTGGTAACTGGCAATCCTGAAAGGGCACATTTACACTGATAATCAGGGCACTGATCATCAAAGCCCTGATTATCAGTGCAGTCCCATCAGTGCCAATCAGTCCCCATCAGTGCAGCTTATCAGTGCAACCTATCAGTGCTGTCAATCAGTGCCCATCAATGTCGCCTATCAGTGCCCATCCAGGCAGCCTCTTCAGTGCATCCTATCTGTGCAAATCAGTGCAGCCTCATCAGCACACATCAGTGAAGGAGAAAAATTACTTTTTTTGCAAATTTATTTACAGAAGTTTTTTAGTTTATTAACAATAAAATAAAATACCCAGTGTTGATTTAATACCACCAAAAGAAAGCTCTATCTGTCTCAAAATAAATTTTTTATATGGGTGCAATGTTGCATGACGGTGCAATTGTCATTCAAAGTGCAACAGTGCTGAAAGCTGAAAATTGGCCTGGGCAGGAAAGGAGTGACAGTGCCCAGTATTGAAGTGGTTAATTTGCAGGGATTTATTCTCATTTGCTATTTGGCTATGGGACAGGGAGTGAAAGGAAATCCCCACAATGGGACACACATGGCGAAAAATAAACTATCTTCAGGAGTAGGGATGGGCCCGGTGCTCGATTCGAACCCATGTTCGAATCGAGCACCGGGCGTTCGCTCGCTCGTCGAGCCCAGAACTATTTGGGCCGTTCGCATCACATTCGTGTGATGCGAGCGGCCCCGCAATGCATTGGGGCCGGCGTGGCCGGCGCAGTGCATTGCTGGCTGATGATTGGCCAAGCATGCACTGTGACCCCGCATGCTTGGCCAATCACAGCGCCCGAAACTCGGAGAGCAATAATTGGCTACAGGCAGGACGCCTGTAGCCAATTACAGCTCAGGGGCTTTAGTACACGCCCCACCATTTAAAAGGCCGCCACGCCATCGGCCCCGGTCACATGAGTTCCGGCTTTAGGAGAGATTAGTCTGCTGATTCTGTCTTTGCTTGATACTGAAAGATTTGCTCTTCTTTGCTAAACCATTGGCTATTTCTTTGCTAAACCATTGCTACCTAAGTCATTGATCGTTCATTGCTGCTGATTGCACAGTTAGTGTGTTATTAGCTGCTGCTGGGGATTAGTCTGGTGCGTGCTTACTGTTAGTACAGTATTGCAGTAGTACCAACCGCAGTGCTGTTAGCACAGGATTGCACCCCAACAGCACCCATAGGACTTCTAGTGTGTTAGTGGCAGCAAACAAAGCTCCTATATTTTCTTCTCAGCAGCACCCATAGGACTTCTAGTGTGTTAGTGGCAGCAAACAGAGCTCCTATATTTTCTTCTCAGCAGCACCCATAGGACTTCTAGTGTGTTAGTGGCATCACACAGAGCTCCTATATTTTCTTCTCAGCAGCACCCATAGGACTTCTAGTGTGTTAGTGGCAGCAAACAGAGCTCCTATATTTTCTTCTCAGCAGCACCCATAGGACTTCTAGTGTGTTAGTGGCAGCAAACAGAGCTCCTATATTTTCTTCTCAGCAGCACCCATAGGACTTCTAGTGTGTTAGTGGCAGCAAACAGAGCTCCTATATTTTCTTCTCAGCAGCACCCATAGGACTTCTAGTGTGTTAGTGGCATCACACAGAGCTCCTATATTTTCTTCTCAGCAGCACCCATAGGACTTCTAGTGTGTTAGTGGCAGCAAACAGAGCTCCTATATTTTCTTCTCAGCAGCACCCATAGGACTTCTAGTGTGTTAGTGGCAGCAAACAGAGCTCCTATATTTTCTTCTCAGCAGCACCCATAGGACTTCTAGTGTGTTAGTGGCATCACACAGAGCTCCTATATTTTCTTCTCAGCAGCACCCATAGGACTTCTAGTGTGTTAGTGGCAGCAAACAGAGCTCCTATATTTTCTTCTCAGCAGCACCCATAGGACTTCTAGTGTGTTAGTGGCAGCAAACAGAGCTCCTATATTTTCTTCTCAGCAGCACCCATAGGACTTCTAGTGTGTTAGTGGCATCACACAGAGCTCCTATATTTTCTTCTCAGCAGCACCCATAGGATTTCTAGTGTGTTAGTGGCAGCAAACAGAGCTCCTATATTTTCTTCTCAGCAGCACCCATAGGACTTCTAGTGTGTTAGTGGCAGCAAACAGAGCTCCTATATTTTCTTCTCAGCAGCACCCATAGGACTTCTAGTGTGTTAGTGGCAGCAAACAGAGCTCCTATATTTTCTTCTCAGCAGCACCCATAGGACTTCTAGTGTGTTAGTGGCATCACACAGAGCTCCTATATTTTCTTCTCAGCAGCACCCATAGGACTTCTAGTGTGTTAGTGGCAGCAAACAGAGCTCCTATATTTTCTTCTCAGCAGCACCCATAGGACTTCTAGTGTGTTAGTGGCATCACACAGAGCTCCTATATTTTCTTCTCAGCAGCACCCATAGGACTTCTAGTGTGTTAGTGGCAGCAAACAGAGCTCCTATATTTTCTTCTCAGCAGCACCCATAGGACTTCTAATGTGTTAGTGGCATCACACAGAGTTCCTATATTTTCATCTCAGCAGCACCCATAGGACTTCTAGTGTGTTAGTGGCATCACACAGAGCTCCTATATTTTCTTCTCAGCAGCACCCATAGGACTTCTAGTGTGTTAGTGGCAGCAAACAGAGCTCCTATATTTTCTTCTCAGCAGCACCCATAGGACTTCTAGTGTGTTAGTGGCAGCAAACAGAGCTCCTATATTTTCTTCTCAGCAGCACCCATAGGACTTCTAGTGTGTTAGTGGCATCACACAGAGCTCCTATATTTTCTTCTCAGCAGCACCCATAGGACTTCTAGTGTGTTAGTGGCAGCAAACAGAGCTCCTATATTTTCTTCTCAGCAGCACCCATAGGACTTCTAATGTGTTAGTGGCATCACACAGAGTTCCTATATTTTCATCTCAGCAGCACCCATAGGACTTCTAGTGTGTTAGTGGCATCACACAGAGCTCCTATATTTTCTTCTCAGCAGCACCCATAGGACTTCTAGTGTGTTAGTGGCAGCAAACAGAGCTCCTATATTTTCTTCTCAGCAGCACCCATAGGACTTCTAGTGTGTTAGTGGCAGCAAACAGAGCTCCTATATTTTCTTCTCAGCAGCACCCATAGGACTTCTAGTGTGTTAGTGGCATCACACAGAGCTCCTATATTTTCTTCTCAGCAGCACCCATAGGACTTCTAGTGTGTTAGTGGCAGCAAACAGAGCTCCTATATTTTCTTCTCAGCAGCACCCATAGGACTTCTAATGTGTTAGTGGCATCACACAGAGTTCCTATATTTTCATCTCAGCAGCACCCATAGGACTTCTAGTGTGTTAGTGGCATCACACAGAGCTCCTATATTTTCTTCTCAGCAGCACCCATAGGACTTCTAGTGTGTTAGTGGCAGCAAACAGAGCTCCTATATTTTCTTCTCAGCAGCACCCATAGGACTTCTAGTGTGTTAGTGGCAGCAAACAGAGCTCCTATATTTTCTTCTCAGCAGCACCCATAGGACTTCTAGTGTGTTAGTGGCATCACACAGAGCTCCTATATTTTCTTCTCAGCAGCACCCATAGGACTTCTAGTGTGTTAGTGGCAGCAAACAGAGCTCCTATATTTTCTTCTCAGCAGCACCCATAGGACTTCTAGTGTGTTAGTGGCATCACACAGAGCTCCTATATTTTCTTCTCAGCAGCACCCATAGGACTTCTAGTGTGTTAGTGGCAGCAAACAGAGCTCCTATATTTTCTTCTCAGCAGCACCCATAGGACTTCTAATGTGTTAGTGGCATCACACAGAGTTCCTATATTTTCATCTCAGCAGCACCCATAGGACTTCTAGTGTGTTAGTGGCATCACACAGAGCTCCTATATTTTCTTCTCAGCAGCACCCATAGGACTTCTAGTGTGTTAGTGGCATCACACAGAGCTCCTATATTTTCTTCTCAGCAGCACCCATAGGACTTCTAGTGTGTTAGTGGCAGCAAACAGAGCTCCTATATTTTCTTCTCAGCAGCACCCATAGGACTTCTAGTGTGTTAGTGGCAGCAAACAGAGCTCCTATATTTTCTTCTCAGCAGCACCCATAGGACTTCTAGTGTGTTAGTGGCATCACACAGAGCTCCTATATTTTCTTCTCAGCAGCACCCATAGGACTTCTAGTGTGTTAGTGGCAGCAAACAGAGCTCCTATATTTTCTTCTCAGCAGCACCCATAGGACTTCTAGTGTGTTAGTGGCAGCAAACAGAGCTCCTATATTTTCTTCTCAGCAGCACCCATAGGACTTCTAGTGTGTTAGTGGCATCACACAGAGCTCCTATATTTTCTTCTCAGCAGCACCCATAGGACTTCTAGTGTGTTAGTGGCATCACACAGAGCTCCTATATTTTCTTCTCAGCAGCACCCATAGGACTTCTAGTGTGTTAGTGGCATCACACAGAGCTCCTATATTTTCTTCTCAGCAGCACCCATAGGACTTCTAGTGTGTTAGTGGCAGCAAACAGAGCTCCTATATTTTCTTCTCAGCAGCACCCATAGGACTTCTAGTGTGTTAGTGGCAGCAAACAGAGCTCCTATATTTTCTTCTCAGCAGCACCCATAGGACTTCTAGTGTGTTAGTGGCATCACACAGAGCTCCTATATTTTCTTCTCAGCAGCACCCATAGGACTTCTAGTGTGTTAGTGGCAGCAAACAGAGCTCCTATATTTTCTTCTCAGCAGCACCCATAGGACTTCTAGTGTGTTAGTGGCAGCAAACAGAGCTCCTATATTTTCTTCTCAGCAGCACCCATAGGACTTCTAGTGTGTTAGTGGCATCACACAGAGCTCCTATATTTTCTTCTCAGCAGCACCCATAGGACTTCTAGTGTGTTAGTGGCAGCAAACAGAGCTCCTATATTTTCTTCTCAGCAGCACCCATAGGACTTCTAGTGTGTTAGTGGCAGCAAACAGAGCTCCTATATTTTCTTCTCAGCAGCACCCATAGGACTTCTAGTGTGTTAGTGGCATCACACAGAGCTCCTATATTTTCTTCTCAGCAGCACCCATAGGACTTCTAGTGTGTTAGTGGCAGCAAACAGAGCTCCTATATTTTCTTCTCAGCAGCACCCATAGGACTTCTAATGTGTTAGTGGCATCACACAGAGTTCCTATATTTTCATCTCAGCAGCACCCATAGGACTTCTAGTGTGTTAGTGGCATCACACAGAGCTCCTATATTTTCTTCTCAGCAGCACCCATAGGACTTCTAGTGTGTTAGTGGCAGCAAACAGAGCTCCTATATTTTCTTCTCAGCAGCACCCATAGGACTTCTAGTGTGTTAGTGGCAGCAAACAGAGCTCCTATATTTTCTTCTCAGCAGCACCCATAGGACTTCTAGTGTGTTAGTGGCAGCAAACAGAGCTCCTATATTTTCTTCTCAGCAGCACCCATAGGACTTCTAGTGTGTTAGTGGCAGCAAACAGAGCTCCTATATTTTCTTCTCAGCAGCACCCATAGGACTTCTAGTGTGTTAGTGGCAGCAAACAGAGCTCCTATATTTTCTTCTCAGCAGCACCCATAGGACTTCTAGTGTGTTAGTGGCATCACACAGAGCTCCTATATTTTGTTCTTAGCAGCACCCATAGGACTTCTAATGTGTTAGTGGCATCACACAGAGTTCCTATATTTTCATCTCAGAAGCACCCATAGGACTTCTAGTGTGTTAGTGGCATCACACAGAGCTCCTATATTTTGTTCTTAGCAGCACCCATAGGACTTCTAATGTGTTAGTGGCATCACACAGAGTTCCTATATTTTCATCTCAGAAGCACCCATAGGACTTCTAGTGTGTTAGTGGCAGCAAACAGAGCTCCTATATTTTCTTCTCAGCAGCACCCATAGGACTTCTAATGTGTTAGTGGCATCACACAGAGTTCCTATATTTTCATCTCAGCAGCACCCATAGGACTTCTAGTGTGTTAGTGGCATCACACAGAGCTCCTATATTTTCTTCTCAGCAGCACCCATAGGACTTCTAGTGTGTTAGTGGCAGCAAACAGAGCTCCTATATTTTCTTCTCAGCAGCACCCATAGGACTTCTAGTGTGTTAGTGGCAGCAAACAGAGCTCCTATATTTTCTTCTCAGCAGCACCCATAGGACTTCTAGTGTGTTAGTGGCATCACACAGAGCTCCTATATTTTCTTCTCAGCAGCACCCATAGGACTTCTAGTGTGTTAGTGGCAGCAAACAGAGCTCCTATATTTTCTTCTCAGCAGCACCCATAGGACTTCTAGTGTGTTAGTGGCATCACACAGAGCTCCTATATTTTCTTCTCAGCAGCACCCATAGGACTTCTAGTGTGTTAGTGGCAGCAAACAGAGCTCCTATATTTTCTTCTCAGCAGCACCCATAGGACTTCTAGTGTGTTAGTGGCATCACACAGAGCTCCTATATTTTGTTCTTAGCAGCACCCATAGGACTTCTAATGTGTTAGTGGCATCACACAGAGTTCCTATATTTTCATCTCAGAAGCACCCATAGGACTTCTAGTGTGTTAGTGGCATCACACAGAGCTCCTATATTTTCTTCTCAGAAGCACCCATAGGACTTCTAGTGTGTTAGTGGCAGCAAACAGAGCTCCTATATTTTCTTCTCAGCAGCACCCATAGGACTTCTAATGTGTTAGTGGCATCACACAGAGTTCCTATATTTTCATCTCAGAAGCACCCATAGGACTTCTAGTGTGTTAGTGGCATCACACAGAGCTCCTATATTTTCTTCTCAGAAGCACCCATAGGACTTCTAGTGTGTTAGTGGCAGCAAACAGAACTCCTATATTTTCTTCTTAGCAGCACCCATAGGACTTCTAATGTGTTAGTGGCATCACACAGAGTTCCTATATTTTCATCTCAGAAGCACCCATAGGACTTCTAGTGTGTTAGTGGCATCACACAGAGTTCCTATATTTTCATCTCAGAAGCACCCATAGGACTTCTAGTGTGTTAGTGGCATCACACAGAGCTCCTATATTTTCTTCTCAGCAGCACCCATAGGACTTCTAGTGTGTTAGTGGCATCACACAGAGCTCCTATATTTTCTTCTCAGCAGCACCCATAGGACTTCTAGTGTGTTAGTGGCAGCAAACAGAGCTCCTATATTTTCTTCTCAGCAGCACCCATAGGACTTCTAGTGTGTTAGTGGCAGCAAACAGAGCTCCTATATTTTCTTGTCAGCAGCACACATAGTACCTATAGTGTGTTAGTGTCAGCACCCATAGGACCTACAGTGTGTTGTGAGCACACATAGGAGTTCTATTTTTTATACTATATACACTACCGACTACAATGGCTGGAAGACCGCCAAGGAGAGGCAGAGCGTGCCGAGGCAAGAACACAGGGCAGGCAGGCTCTGTTTCTAGAGACAACAGTGCTGGCCGTGGACGTGGTCGTGCATCGTCATCAGCACGTGGCCATGGGACACGCTTGTCTTTGTTTTCGGCAGCTGGACATGTGGAGCCGCATCATGCCGAAGGCTTGGTAGAATGGATGACCAAGCCCTCCTCATCCTCTCTCACCCAGGCTCAGGGTACTGGCAGAGCAGCTGCCAACGCGTACTCAATGGCATCATCAGCCACCCCTTCCCTAGACCCACCATGTCCTCCTGAGGAGTCCCCCGAACTGTTTGAGCACAGTGTTGGGTACATGCTCCAGGAGGATGCCCAACGATTCGAAGGCTCGGATGATGATACCCAGCTTGAGGAAGTCAGTAGTGTGCGCGCAGAGAGAGGGGATGCTGAAGGACAGCAATCTGGCAGTAGTGTTCCACCAGCTGCAGCTTACTGCCAGGTTTGCTCTAGTGGTGAAGAGGGAGGGGATGATGAGGTCACTGACTCCACGTGGGTGCCTGAAGGGAGAGAGGAGGAGGAGGAGGAGGATGCAGCGTCACATGTCCAACGAGGCAGGATGCCCCCTGGAGGCCAGCTAGAGGCCAGCACAGCAACTGTACCACACCGCAGAGCTCCGCCTGTGCAGGGCGCTGCCTCTGCACGTTATCACAAAAGTTCTTTGGTGTGGGCCTTTTTTGAGACGAGTGCATCAGATCGCACCACTGCTATTTGCAATATTTGTCTCAAGCGTATCTCGCGTGGCCAAAACATCAGCCGCTTGGGCACCACAAGCATGAGCAGACATATGTCGACCTGCCATGCAGCTCGTTGGCAAGCACACATAAAAGACCCACACCAAAGAACAAAGCGGACCTCTCCTTGCTCCTCATCAGCTGGGATCTCCATCCCCACTATATCTTCAGTCCTCTCTGAAAGCTGCTCTGAGAGGACTGAAGGTGTAGAATTAGGTGTGTCACAACCAAGTACTTGCAGTACACCGACGTCCGATTGTAGCAGGCAAATTTCCCTGCCCCAGCTGCTGGACCGTCGAAAGAAGTATACTCCCAGCCATCCACATGCCCAGCGGTTGAATGCTAGCTTGGCTAAATTGCTAGCACTTCAACTGCTGCCTTTTCAGTTGATAGACTCGGCCCCCTTCCGTGAGTTTGTTCAATGTGCGGTTCCTCAGTGGCAGGTTCCCAAACGCCACTTTTTCTCACGGAAGGCGATTCCGTATCTCTACTGGCATGTGGAAGGCAATGTCCATGCCTCGCTGGACAGGGCGGTCAGCGGTAAGGTGCATATTACCGCTGACTCATGGTCCAGCAGGCATGGACAGGGACGTTATCTTTCTTTCACGGCCCATTGGGTCACTCTATTGGCAGCTGGGAGGGATGCAGGACAAGGTGCAGTAGTGTTGGAGGTTGTTCCACCACCACGCCTCCAAAATGCTACTACTGGTTGTGACACACCTCTCTCCTCCACCCCCTCCTCTTCTTCTTCCTCCATGTCCTCTTCGAGTGCTCTTTCCTCGGAACCAGCGGTGCTCCGTAGGCGTACAAGGGGCTACGCGAGTACGCAGGCAAAAAGATGCCATGCCGTGCTTGCGCTGGTGTGTTTGGGGGACAGGAGCCACACTGGGCCAGAGGTTCTGGCAGCTCTGCAGGGGCAGGCCGAGAGGTGGTTGACGCCACGCCAGCTTAAGCCAGGAATGGTCGTTTCTGATAATGGCACCAACCTCCTCTCCGCCCTGCGACAGGGGCAGCTCACCCATGTGCCCTGTATGGCTCACGTCCTCAACCTGGTGGTGCAGCGGTTCTTGGGCAGGTTCCCAGGCTTACAGGATGTCCTGAGGCAGGCCAGGAAAGTCTGTGTGCATTTCCGCCGATCTTATAATGCCAGTGCTCGGCTGACTGAGCTGCAAAAGGAGCTGAACCTGCCCAAGAACCGCCTAATATGTGACATGCCCACCAGGTGGAACTCAACGTTGGCCATGCTGCAGCGACTGCACACGCAGCAGAGGGCCATCAATGAGTACCTTTGCGACTACGGCACCAGGACAGGGTCAGGGGAGCTTGGTTTTTTTCCCCCACGCCAGTGGAGCATGATCAGGGATGCATGCACTGTCCTCTCACCATTTGAGGAGGCCACGAGGATGGTGAGCAGTGACAGTGCATGCATCAGTGACACTGTACCTCTTGTCCACCTGTTGGAGCATACGCTGCGTGGGATAATGGACAGGGCACTTGAGGCAGAACAGAGGCAGGAAGAGGAGGACTTCCTTGTCTCTCAAGGCCCCCTTTATCCAGACAATGTTCCTTCTGTCCCACCCATCACACAGGAAGAGGAGGAGGAGGAGGAGGAGGAGGAGGATTGTGTGAGCATGGAGGTGGAGCCTGGCACTCAGCATCAGCAGCAGCAGTCTTTTAGGGATGATGTACAGTCCCAACAAACCAGTGGACTTGTACTTGGCTGGGAGGAGGTGGCTGGCGATCATGTCATCCTCAGTGACCCAGAAGACTCCGGACCGAATGCCTCAGCTAACCTACGCTGCATGGCCTCCCTGATCCTGCAAACCCTGCGGAAGGATCCTCGTGTTCTTCGGATCAAGGAGAGTGACCATTACTGGCTGGCCACTCTCCTTGATCCACGGTACAAGGGTAAGGTTGCGGACCTTATCTTGCCGTCGCAGAGGGAGCAGAGGATGAGACATCTCAGGGAGGCCTTGCAGAAAGGTCTGTGCAACGCGTTCCCAGAAACTGGGAGGTTACAAACTCCTGGTCCTGGACGACGAGTTGCTGAGGCTTCGGTCAGTAGCAGAAGGAGCGGTGGGGAAGGTGGACGTCTGACCGATGCGTTCAGACAATTTTTTAGTCCGCAGCCCCAAGGTATGATCGGTTCCAGCAACCATCGCCAGCGTCTGATATACATGGTGCAGGAATACCTAGGGGCAAGGTCAGACTTGGACACCTTTCCCACCGAAAATCCTCTGGCTTACTGGGTCCTGAGGATGGATCACTGGCCAGAGCTTGCACAGTATGCAATTGAGCTACTGGCCTGTCCTGCATCCAGCGTGCTTTCCGAACGCACATTCAGTGCTGCTGGAGGATTTGTCACCGATCATAGGGTGCGCCTGTCCACCGACTCGGTTGATCGACTGACCTTCATAAAAATGAATCAGTCTTGGATCACCACCAGCTACCAGACACCTGAAGCGGATATAACGGAATAATTTATAATGTCACATCCCTTCAAGACTGCCTATGCTGATGCTGAGTGACTGTCCTGTTATGTTCACTGACTATCCTCTTCCTCCTCCTCAATGATCCATGCCACCACACCAGTGCCTAAGGCACAATTTTTCAGCCCCTGTATAACAGGGGCGTGTAATTAAAAATTTTTAAAAAGATGCTTCGCAACAGGTGTGACTGCTGTGCTCAGAGTACAGTATCTGTGAGGGGTTGCAGTGTTGTGGCACCAGCACCAGTGCCTAAGGCACAATTTTTCAGCCCCTGTATAACAGGGGCGTGTAATTACAATTTTTTAAAAAGATGCTTCGCAACAGGTGTGACTGCTGTGCTCCAAGTACAGTATCTGTGAGGGGTTGCAGTGTTGTGGCACCAGCACCAATGCCTAAGGCACAATTTTTCAGCCCCTGTTTAACAGGGGCGTGTAATTACAAATCTTGATCTAATAGTTCACAGCAGGGCCCATTCCTGCGCCCACCAAGAGTAACTATGAGGGCCTACAGTCTTGTGGCAACACCGTCCACCACCACCACCACCACCAAAGGCCCAATTTTTCTGCCCTGTTCAACAGGTGCATGCAATTACAAATCTTGATCTAATAACTCACAGCAGGGCCCATTCCTGCACCCACCAAGAGTAACTGTGAGGGCTTACAGTCTTGTGGCAACACCGTCCACCACCACCACCACCACCACCAAAGGCCCAATTTTTCTGCCCGGTTCAACAGGTGCATGCAAGTACAAATCTTGATCTATTAACTCACAGCAGGGCCCATTCCTGTGCCCACCAGTCTTGTGGCTACACCAACATCTAATAGGGCAAATTTCTGCAGAGTATATACGGCAGGCCCCTACTTTCAAACATCCAACTTACAAACGACTCCTACTTGCAAACGGCAAGAGAAAACAGGAAGTGAGAGGAAATCTACCCCTAGGAAGGAAAATTCTATCCTGTTAGATTTAATTTGGGAAAAAGGTATCTCCTCTCTACTGATGCTTTATCACCAATCCTTGTTTCAATTAAAACCCCACTTTTCCAAAAACATTTGTCATTGGGACGGAAAGTGAGGTGACATGTTCTGAACAGATGTGCAAAGACAGCAAATGTTACAGGGGTGATAACCCCTCCCTATGTTCTCCAAAAAGCTTAAAAATTGATTTTTTTGGGATGTAGCTACACTTCATAATGTACCTGTTCAGATTCTACTTAAGAACAAACCTACAGTCCATGTCTTGTTTGCACCACCTATATACTGCTGTTCAGAGTATATAGGGTTGTAGGTATAGGGTTTTATTTTGGGTGCGGGGTCCCCCTTAGTATCCATACAAGACCCAAAGGGGCTGGGGTGGGGGGGGGTGATGGGGTAGCCATGCCATTTTTCTCAAGGATTTTCAGCCATATGGCGGCCAGGACAAGACATGACATTAAAGCCGCAAGTGGTTTTAAATGGCTTCTTTTTTTCCTTTACAAATGTCATTTTGTGCAAGGACAGTTCTAAACACGGGAAACACATGCCACTTCACAGGCATACTTTAGACACCCCCCAGGTACCATATTTAAAGGAAAATTTCACTTTTTTTTTTTCTCACTTTATGCATCATTAAAATGACTGCTCCTGAAAAAACTTTAGTTTTTAAAATTTCTTTTTGCATTGATATATGTCCCCTGGGGCAGGACCCGGGTCCCCAAACCTGTTTTATGACATTAACATGCATATTGGCCGTTGTAATTAGCAATTTTGATTTCGAACGTTCGCGTCCATTATAACGAATAGGGTTCGAAAATTCGCGCGAACTTTCGGTCCGTTCGAAGGTTCTGGTGCGAACCGAACCCGGGGGTGTTCGGCTCATCCCTATTCAGGAGTTATATGACTCACTTGCTCTATCCAAAATGAAAAAAAATAAAAGTTTGCTTAGTTCTACTTTTTTCATTCTGGACAGTGTAAGGGAGGGTTATAACCACTGTCGTTTTTTTTTTTTTTTTCCATTTGTGGCCCATAGGTTAGAATTCCCATCACTTTCTGTCCCATAGCCAAAATAGGAAATTCTTTCCAAAGAGAGGGAATCCCTGCGTGACACAAAGGTGACCAGAACAAGTGCCGGGACAAGGCCATCCAGGGCAAAGATGCCAAACTGTGCCCCCCTTCCCTTAGGGTGCCCACATGCCTGCAATAAACCATTGTGCCCAAGGACGCCCACCCCTCATGCCCATCCCTTGTCCCGGCCCTGAGTGTCCTCATTGGAAGATTTCCCCTCTATTACTGTTCTGTTGTAAACCCCAAACTTGGGATTTTACTGTCACTTTCGATGATAATGGCAAACAGGACAAATAGAGAGGGTAAATTTATGTAACAGGGGCACAGACAACAACAAAAAAAAAAACTGATAGGTGTTCTAATCCCTCTCCACTCTATCCAAAATGTACCAAAAAAAAATCTTGCACTTTGTTACACTTTAAAGTGATATTAACCGCTTCTGAATCGCCCACCGCACATGTACTGCGGCAGCCGGCAGGACAGCCCGGCTATGCGAAACAACGTACCTGTACGTTGTTTCCTCTTCTCGCTCTGGGGCACGCACGCCGCCGGCGACCCACTCCCGCTGTGATTACACACAGCGGGAGCCAATCAGTGGGTCCGGTGGCCACGATGACCATCGTGACCCGCCGATCGTTCGCTGGAGAGGCAGACCGTAATTCTGTCAGAGAGGAAGAGAGAGATCTTGTGTTCCTGCTAATCAGGAACACAGACATATTTCTCTTCCCCCAGTCAGTCCATCCCCCACACAGTTAGAAATCATTCCCTAGGAGCACACTTAACCCCTTCATTGCCTCTGGTGTTAACCCCTTCCCTGCTAGTGTCATTTATACAGTGAGAATGCATTTTTTCAGCACCGATCACTGTATTAGCGTCGCTGGTCCCCAAAAAGTGTCACTTAGGCCTCTTTCACACGGGGCGGATCCGTGAAGCTCCGCCCCGTGAAGCTCCGCTTGCTCAGCGGGGATCGCTCCATTGATCCCCGCTGAGCCGACGGATGACTGGGCGGTCCCCGCACACTGTGCAGGAACCGCCCTGTCAGAGCGCCGCTCTCTCCTATGGGGAATCGGATGACGACGGACCGTAGAGTCCGTTGTCATCCGATCCGCTCCGCCGACGGAAGGAAAAATAGGGTTTTCCTCCGTCACACTTTGGCGGAGCGGAGCGGAGCGGATGTCAGCGGACATGTCTCCGCTGACATCCGTGCCTCCATAGGGGTACATGGAGGATCCGTTTCAGGTCCGCCTAAAAAACTGACAGGCGGACCTGAACGGACCTCCGTGTGAAAGGGGCCTTAGTGTCCAATTTGTCCGCTGTAATGTCCTGCTAACAATCGCTGATAGCTGCCATTAATAGTTAAAAAAAAATGCCATAAATCTATCCCATAGTTTGTAGATACAATAACTTTTGAGAAAACCAATCAATATACGCTTTTTGGGATTTTTTTTTACCAAAAATATGTAGCAGAATACATATTGGCCTAAATTGATGAAGAAATTCAATTTTTTTATATTATTTTTTTGGATGTGTTTTATAGCAGAAAGTAAAAAACATTGTTTTTCTTTCAAAAATGTCGGTATTTTTTTGTTGATAGCGCAAAAAATAAAAACTGCAGAGGTGATAAAAAACCACCAAAAGAAATCTCTATTTGTGGGGGAAAAATTACATAAATTTTGTATGGGTACAGCGTCCCACGATTGTGCATTTGACAGTTAAAGCAATGCAGTGCCATATCGCAAAACATAGGCTGGTCATTAAGGGGGTGAAACCTTCAGGGCTGAAGTGGTTAAAGTCTTGTTTTTTTGTTTAAAAATAACAAACATATACTTACCTGCTCTGTGAAATGGTTTTGCACAGAGCAGCCCAGATCCTCCTCGCCGACGCTCCTGGCCCCTCCCTCCTGCTGAGTGTCCCCACAGCAAGGAGGTTGCTATGGGGGCACCGAAGCCAAGCCGCTGCTCTGTGTCCATTTAGAAAAAGCGCCGCAGCTCAACCCCGCCCTCTACCTCTCCTCACTGGCTCACTGACTTTAGCCTCATACACACGATCGGATTTCCATCGGACAAATCTGTGGAATTTTGTGCAGAGGGCGTTGGCCGTGAACTTGTTCTGCATACAGACGACAGAACTTTTTCAGCCCCACATTCACGAAATTATGCGGTTTTTTCTGCTCTTTAGCGCCACCCTTTGGGCAACTTCTGCTAATGTTGTGCTATGGTTAGCATTGGTTCGGAGCATGCGTGTTTGTACTTTGGATTTTATTTGTGTACACACGATCGGATAATCCGACAGAACACATTTGTTGTCGGAAAATTTGAGAGCATGCTATCCAAAATTTGTTGTGGGAAATTCCAACAAGAATTGTCCGATGGAGCGTACAAACGTACAACAACCCTGCCATCACACAATTGTTGTCGGAAAATCTGATCGTGTGTACGGGCCTTTTGATTGACTTGGCTGTCTCAGCCAATGAGGAGAGATAGTCCCGGACAGCCGAGGCTCTTGTGCAACATTGCTGGATCGAGATGGGGCTCAGGTAAGTATTAGGAGGACTGAGGGGGGCTGCTGCACACCTAAGGCTTTTTTTATGTTAATGCATAGAATGGATTAAGATAAAAAAATAAGTTGTGATGACCGCCGGGCACCCGCGATCGCTCGTGATAGAGCGAGAACCGGAATCTGTGTGTGTAAACACACAGATCCTGGTTCTCTCAGGGGAGAGGAGACAGATTGTGTGTTCATTCTAAGTATGAACAACAATCTCTCTCTTCCCCTAGTTAGTCCCATCCTCCCTACAGTTAGAACACACCTAGGGAACACAGTCCCCTTGATCGCCCCCTAGTGTTAACCCCTTCCCTGCCAGCGACATTTATACAGTAATCAGTGCATTTTTATAGCACTGATCGCTGTATAATTGTCAGTGGTCCCAAAAATGTGTCAAAAGTGTCCAATTTGTCCGCCGCAATATCGCAGTCCCGATAAAAATCAGAGATCATCGTCATTACTAGTAAAAAAAAATAATAATAATAAAAATGCCATAAATCTTTCCCCTATTTTGTAGACGCTATAACTTTTGCGCAAATCAATATGCGCTTATTGCGTTTTTTGTTTTACCAAAAATATATAGAAGAATACATATCGGCCCAAATTGAGGGAAAAAATGTTTTTTTTATAAAAAAAATTGGGATATTTATTATAGCAAAAAGTAAGATATTGTGTTTTTTTCAAAATTGTCGCTCTTCTTTTGTTTATAGCGCAAAACATTTAAATTGCAGAGTTGATCAAATACCACCAAAAGAAAGCTCTATTTGTGTGAAAAAAACGACGTCAATTTTGTTTGAGTACAGCGTCGCACGACCACGCAATTGTCAGTTAAATTGACGCAGTGCCGTATCGCAAAAAATGGTCTGGTCATTGAGCAGCCAAATCATCCGGGGCTGAAGTGGTTAATTCTCATTCCTCTGCATTCTCCCCTCATTCTTTGAACCAGTTACATGCAGTGCCATAACAAAGTATGCTTTACCGAGATCCTGGTACCATAGTAGACGAATTCACTCATATTTGTATGTGTGTGGCTAAATTCTGTGCTTCCAAGAAGTGATCCACGTTTAGATCGCTTTTCAGAGGCATTTGAAAGGTAGTGAGGGGGAGCTATGAAGCCTTTCCACCACCTGTTTTAACCCCCTAACGTAAAGATGTAAAATTTCCTTCCAATCTCTAAACGTGCTGCAACTACGAGCATTGCACATGTTTGTGGATCATTTCTGTGCCTTCTCATTAGCTCAAATGGGTTGCATTCGGTTACAGGAGCAATCATATTTTACTTGGGCACGAAGCGATGCATCATGTCATGACCACAGCATGCAAACACCCCAGTCTACTGCCTTTGCAGCTTAAGCAGAGGTGATTGGGGATGCAAAAAATGCAGCTCAACCACGTGGATTTTACCTCCCACCCCAACCCAATTCTAAATAAGCTCAAAAGGTGGCAGAGAGGGGTTTTGCTAAAAATGTTTTGCTATGTAAACCAATCAACAGTGTTACGTTGGTATGAATTTATATATCTTATTATGTTTAATAGCTCCAAAATGTGACATTTCTCTCCGAGGGCCATTTCACACTAAAATGCGGTGCAGGAAACCCATTCAAAGCGCTGTATCTGCAATCTGCAGCGGGTGTCAGTTTAAAGTTAAGGACACCCCAAACGCAGAAAGCAAACGCAGTGCATTTTCCGGCACCGGATCAGCGGATCACCAAAGTACCATGAGATCCAGTTGAAGTATATTTTTAAAAGTGGTGCATGCTGTTGATTTCAGCCCAAATAAATGAGCTTAAAAAGCACTGCACTCAAATCGCACAGGAATTGCACCTCAGCACAAGAACGTTCCTGCGCGATTCCTGGGGTAAACCAGCACTGATTTAAAACTTTTCAGAACATATCAAGAAAATAGAAAAATAGACCAATCAAATGTTTGGTTCGCTCACGGATGACTAATAAGTTACATTCAGAGACATTTTATCCAGTGTAACCATACACACCATTGTTATTTATAGGACATACCTAGTGCAGAACACAAACACTCCAGATGTGCATGGGAATAAAAAGGAATTTATTCATATTATTATTATTATTATACAGGATTTATATAGCGCCAACATTTCACATATGCCAGTTATTGTTAGTATATTTTTGCTCATCAAGTTTACACGCAGTTTAGCCAATCACAGTTTTAACATCTTACTCACAAAATATATTCACATTTTCAACTCTCTTAATTTATTTTGACAAATGCAAGAGCAGAGATTTTGTATATTCCATGGTAGATATACAAAAAAACTGTGTATAAAGATCTACTTTATATCTCATTGTTTCTACCTTTTGGTCCATTTACCTCTATATAAATGTAGCAGAGTGGAAAAGGGTAAAGTGCTTTGAGTGAACAAGTTGTAATGCCGCGTACACACGACCGTTTTTAATGTCATTGAAAAAAACAACGTTTTTCTCAACGTGATTCTTCTCAAGCCTGCCTTGCCTACACACGATCATGAAAAAAAATGCTCGGGCAAAGCGCGGTGACGTACGAAATGTACGACGGCACTATAAAAGGGAAGTTCCATTCTGATGGCGCCACCCTTTGGGCTGCTTTTGCTGATCCTTGTGTTAGTAAAGTTTGGTGAGAGAAGATTCGCGCTTTTCAGCCTCGTGCTCTTCAGTCTGTTACAGCGTGACAAATTTGCTATCTCCATTACGAACGCTAGTTTTACCAGAACGAGCGCTCCCGTCTCATCGCTTGCTTCTGAGCATGCGCGTTTTTTTCACGTCGTTAAAGTCTACACACGGCCGTTTTTCATGACGAGAAAAACGACGACATGAAAAACGACGAGAAAAATTTGAGCATGTTTCAAATTTTTAATGCCCATTTTTCACGTCGTGAAAAACGCTCTGGAGCCCACACACAATCGTTTTTAATGACCAAATTTAAAAATGGCATTTTTCTCGTCATGAAAAACGGTCGTGTGTACGTGGCATCACAGTTGAACATCACAAAATACAAGTTCATCACTGAAGTTATTTATAAACAGCTTTACATTACTCTTTAGGCTGGGTTCACACTGTCGCCATGCGGGAACCAGCATGATTCCTGTGCAGGTTCCCGCATCGCATTAGACTCGCAGGCAGTTCTCACTGCTCTCTGTGAACCGCTGCGTGTGTCAATGTAAAGTGAGGCTGCTTTCACACTGAGGCGCTTTGCAGGCGCTATTGCGCTAAAAATAGAGCCTGTAAAGTGTCCTAAAAGAGACGCTCCTTTCTCTCCCGTGTGAAAGCCTGAGCGCTTTCACACTGGAGTGGTGCGCTGGCAGGACGGTAAAAAAAGTTCTGCCAGCCGCATCTTTGAGGCGCTGTAAGAGAGGTGAATACACAGCTCCTAATGCGCCCCTGCCCATTAAAGTCAATGGGCAGCGCCTCCGAACGGACCGATGCAGCGCCGCTGCAGCTCCGTTTTGCGGGTGGTTTTAACCCTTTTTCGGTCGCTAGCGTGGGTTAAAAGTGCCCCGCTATCGACCGAAAATCATGGAAAAAACTATGGTAAAGCGCTTCTAAAAATAGCGGCACTCTACTGCCAACGCCCGCAACGCCCCAGTGTGAAAGTACCCTTAATGACACCACCAAATAGGTTTGCAGAGCGCAGTGCGAACTGTGGAATCGGACAGGAATCAGATTGCATGGGTCTGAACATCCATGCGGTCCGATCCCAGTGCGGAACAAAAAAAGGGTCCTGCACCATTTTAGTCAGAATGCAATGTAAATTCAGCCATACAAACTGTATGGCTGATTTTGCATCGCACAGACATGGCATGTGATCTGCACAGCAATGCGGTGCGAATCACATGTCTGGCATCGCACAAGTGTGAACACAGCCTTATAGATATGCAAGAATTTGTATAAAATGTACAGAGTAGACCAACATAAGAACTTACTCCAACACAGAAATACAATCAATATCTTACCGTTCTCTAATGTTGGGGCTGCACTGCAGATTAGAGCAGATGTAAAGAACGATAGCAAAACAGTCAGAAACATCTTGAAACCACACAATGTCGTCTGGACGCGGTGCTTTTACCTCAGATAGAAACTAAGACTAAAGTCTGACTAAACTGCTCTGTTGTTTATATATACGTATTTATGTAAATGTGCTAAAACAATCTCACCTTTGTTCCGCCAGTAAGGTAAACAAAGGTGTTTACATCAGACTCTTATCTGTAAGGACAGTTTTCATTAGAACTCATTTCAAAATACTTTTGGTCATTTCATCACAGCAAAGTTCACACAAAGTGTGCTTGCACAATCTTTTTGTATGTTTGACGGGAAGGGTTTAAAGTAGCTCTCTAACTAAAGGGTCAATTCACTAAACTTTACCGTATGCGATAGCAGTATCATATTACAAT
Source organism: Rana muscosa (assembly GCA_029206835.1). NCBI lineage: Eukaryota > Metazoa > Chordata > Amphibia > Anura > Ranidae > Rana > Rana muscosa. The sequence continues at coordinate 199,740,487 of CM055120.1, forward strand.
TTTTTTTTTTAAAGAAAAAAAGTTTTATTTAGCCACACAGTACAAACAACAAAGTATCACACAAGCATGACTTATATAAAAATAGAAGCAACACATAATAAAGAACATACAAATGACATAATACTTGAAAATTAAATCAGAGTACAAAAGGGCATGGGCATCTCCATGTTTTGCCTTAGTCAGGGCTGGTGCAAGGATTTTTGACACCCTAGGCGAAGCCTCATTTTGCCGCCCCCCCATTGGCTCCGCCCCTCACTGAGATTTTTGCGGTGCCTCTTCATCTATTTCTTCAGCCGTGGTCCACAGGCCTGCACCTGTCCCTCTGGTCCCGGCCCGAAGACAATTAGAGGATGGCACCAGCTCACTTCCTCATGCAAGCCGTGGTCCACAGGCTAGAGCAGTATACAGAGAGGCTAACTGTGTAACTGCCTGTCTGTAAGAGCATACAGATACACTGACAATGTTTTACAGGCTCCTAGTAAAAACAATAAATGCACATTTTTTTGACCTGCAAAAAGATCTGTATTAATTTTTATTTTTACAAAAATGGATTTCAACCTCCACACCTCAGATCACCCCCATTTCTGTATTTTTAGGTCTCAGCAGATCACTACAATTCTTCCACCTTCACACCTCAGATCACCCCATCACTGTATCATCCTGAATGCCTGTTCCCCTCTGCGCCTCACACCTTTGTTCCCCTTAAACCCCCCCCCACACACACATATCAGTTCCTATATGTACCCCCCTGCACATCTGTCCCCACACACACACACACACACACATCAGTTCCTCTCTGTAACCTCCCCCCCAACACACACACACACACACATATCTGTTCCCCCTCTGTACCCCCACTGCACATCTGCCCCCCACACACACACACCAGTTCCCCCTCTGTACCCCCCTGCACATCTGCACCCCCCCCCCACACATACACCAGTTCCCGCTCTGCTCCCCCGCACATCTGCCCCCCCCCCCACACCAGTTCCCCCTCTGCCCGCCCCCACACACACACACACACACACACATCTGTTCCCCCTCTGTACCCCCCTGCACATCTGCCCCCCCCCACACACACACACACACACCAGTTCCCCCTCTGTACCCCCTGCACATCTGCCCCCCCAAACACACCAGTTCCCCCTCTGCCCCCCGCACATCTCTCCCCCCTCCCCACACACACATATATCTTTTCCCCCTGTACCCCCCTGCACATCTGCCCCCCCCACACACACCAGTTACCCCTCTGTACCCCCCCGCACATCTGCCCCCCCACACACCAGTTCCTCCTCTGTACCCCCTGCACATCTGCCCCCACACACACATACCAGTTCCCCCTCTGCCCCCCGCACATCTGCCCCCCCCCACACCAGTTCCCCCTCTGCCCCCCACACATCTGCCCCCCCCCACACACATCAGTTCCCCCTCTGCCCCCCCCACATGTGCCCCCCCCACACACCAGTTCCTCCTCTGTACCCCCTCTGCACATCTGCCCCCCCCCACACACACACACCGGTTCCCCCTCTTTAACCCCCCTGCACATCTCCCCCTCCCACACACATATATCTTTTCCCGCTCTGTACACAGTGCAATGTATAAACTTGACAGCAGAGTACATTTTTTAATTTCTTGTGACTGGGTGCAGACTGCAGCACTGAGCCTGTGCTTCCACTATATACCTGAGTCAGCGGCGGTGAAGGCTTTACTCAAGGAGAGCGGCGCTGCTGCCTGTCTGTCCACTCCTCTCACAACAGATCCCCGGCGACCAGGAGGAGGGGGGGCCGATCGGATATCACGGCAAGCCCAGACTTACATGCTGCTGCAGCAGGGCTTCCAGTTCCATCTCACCCGCCCTGGCCGGTTCATCCATGGATCATGCAGCACTTCCGGCCGGCTGCTCTTTGTCCCGGCTCTCTCCCCTCATCTTCTCACTGCCGCTGCTAGGGTGGCATTGCAGGCGCATCACAGGCGCAACCGCCCCCTAGCCTGTCGGCTGGCGCCATAAGGCATGTTTTTAAAAAATGCCGGCCCTGGATTTTAATACTCCGAATCCCCAGCGAGTGGCTGGGGATCCGAATTTTGCCGCCCCCCCTACCCTGGTGCTCTAGGCAGCCGCCTGACTTGCCTATTGCTAGCGCCGGCCCTGGCCTTAGTGGCATTAATATATAAAAAAAAAAAACCATAAAACTAGATAAGAAACAAGCACTATATATACACTATATAGTTTTAACTATAGAAAAAACAGCTCTAAGCTGGGGGTCGTCCTGTCTCCTGCTTTTGGCAGGGATTGCATAAAAACTCTCCATACCTTTTAAGTAGAATATAACAGAAAAATCCCAAATATTCTTTTCAAATAATATCATGATCAGCAGAAGCACCGTACCATGAAACATTTGGTCATTATATCTGTAGTAACCTATCCATAATTAACTTAGGGGTGGCAAGTCCTAGTGTGTCAAGCCAGGCTTGCCATAATGAATAGAACTTACGGTGTGCACACCTATGTGATATGTCAACTTTTCACGCATAAGCATGGAATTAACCTGGTCAATCCATTGTTTAGTTGTGGAAGCATGAGGAGACAACCAAAGTCTGGCAATCTGTTAACAAGCTATATACAAGAGCCTAATCATCATAATATGAAGAGAAGAGGGAAACACCTCTTCATCAACTGCTCCTAAAAGACACACTACTGGATCCATTGGCACTTTAAATGTGAATATAGTGGATATAGTGTTCGTAATCTTGGTCCATTACCTAAAAAAAGTTGGGCACCTCCATAACAAATTAACCCGATCCCCCTTATGTCTCTCACATTTAGAGCAAAGGGGAGTTTCTCTGTGACCCCACTTAAATATCTGAACTGGCGTGCGATAAGATCTATGTAGGGATGAGCTTCGTGTTCGAGTCGAACATCGGCTGTTCGCCCGTTCGTCTAATTTCGAACATTATTGGCCATTCGCGCCAAATTCGAGTGGCGCGTCACGACCCATAATTCACGGCGTCATCGCAGTGCATTGCTGGCTGATTGGCCAAGCATGAACTATGACCCGCATGCTTTGGCCAATCACAGCGCCGTCAGCACAGAGAGCCATAATTGGCCAAAGTCCCCTGCCTTTGGCCAATCATGGCTCAGGGGAGTAGGTACACGCCCCACACTATATAAGGCCGCCTGCGTGTACCTAGACAGGGCGCTGCTGTCTCTGCGCATTATTCCAAAAGTTCTTTGGTGTGGGCCTTTTTTGAGACGAGTGCATCAGATCGCAGCGCTGCTATTTGCAACATATGTCTCAGGCGTATCTCACGTGGCCAAAACATCACCCGCTTCGGCACCACATGCTTGATCAGACATATGTCGACCTGCCATGCAGTTCATTGGCAAGCATACCTAAAAGACCCACACCAAAGAACAAAGCGGACCTCTCCTTGCTCCTCGTCAGCTGGGATCTCCAACCTCACTATACCTTCAGTCCTCTCTGAAACCTGCACTGAGAGGAATGAAGGTGTAGAATTAGGTGTGTCACAGCCAAGTACTTGCGGACAATCTGCTATCGGTACACCAACGTCATATTGTACCAGGCAAATTTCCCTGCCCCAGCTGCTGCACCGCCGAAAGAAGTTCGCTCCCAGCCATCCACATGGCCAGCGGTTGAATGCTAGCTTGGCTAAATTGCTAGCACTTCAACTGCTGCCTTTTCAGTTGGTAGACTCTGCCCTCTTCCGTGAGTTTGTGGAATGTGCCGTTCCGCAGTGGCAGGTTCCCAAACGCCACTTTTTCTCACGGAAAGTGATTCCAGCTCTCTACCAGTGTCAGGGGATACGCACCTGATCAGCGAGTCCGTTGGAGCAGAGAGAGGTCACCCGTACGGATCCGACTCACGGGCCCCTGGTAGTGCAGACAGGAGGCACGGGAGTGCGGAAGGGTAAGAGAGCCTGAGAGTGGTTCAAGAGAGCGGCTCCGGGTCCTGGGTTCAGAAGGGTAGCGAGCCAGGCGGGCTGCAGGCAGGTAGGTAGGCAGGCCGGTATACCGAGCAGCGTAGCGGAGCAGAAGCAGAAGGGGCGGTCAGACAGGCAGGGTTCGGCAACGTTCGGGCAATGTGGCACAGCGGGGTAGGCAGGTTCAGGGTCAAAGACAGGCCGAGGTCGGGTGCAGGCAGATAGCAAGGAAAGTCCAGTAACAAGCCGGGTGGTCAGAAGGTCGGATTCCAGGCGAACAACAGGAGCAGGATACACAGGGGACTGCAGATCAGACAGCACTGGTCTGAAGTGTTCCAGTAGTTTAAATAAGCAAACCGGCGTGCGCGGGCGCGCGCACGGCGCGCGCGTGCACGCGCCCGCAATGCGCGCACATGCACCCGCACGCACCGGCGTGCACAGGCACGCGCACCCGCGATCCAGGAAGTGTACCAGCGCAGATGGAAACATGCAAAACCACAGCGCGCATCGGCGCACGCGAACGCACACCGAAGCGACCACCGACGCGCCCGGCAAGGTACGTACACTGACAGTGCCCCCCCCTTTAGGGCAGCCTCCGGATGCCCAATTGAGCGATCTTCGTGGCGTTAGACCTCCTGAAAGCTTGCATGAGTTCCTCCGCATGTATGCCGTTTTCGGGTTCCCAAGAATTATCCTCTGGGCCGTAACCCCTCCACTTAATCAGATATTGTACCTGGTTGTGTCTCTTCCTACAGTCCAGGATTGCCTCTACCTCAAACTCCTCCTCGCCGTCAATCAGAACCGGTTCCGGTGGGCCAATGTTACGGCCAGCGAAGGGGTTAGGGACAACCGGCTTTAACAGAGTCACATGAAAGACTGGATGGACCTTCAGGGAGTTGGGTAGGTCGAGCTCATATGCTACATTGTTGATCCTCCGTTTTACCGAGAAAGGTCCCATGAACTTAGGGCCCAATTTCCTGGACGGGCAGGCCATCTTTAGGTTAATCGTGGATAACCACACCTGGTTGCCGGGCTCCAGAATGAGTTCCCCTCTCCTTTTCCTATCAAACATCCTCTTGTTGTACTCCTGGGTCTTGGACATGGTCTCCTGTAGAAGTTTGTTATTGAAGAAGAAGAAATCCATTGTTTCGGATACCGCAGGGACAGTGCATTCGGGTATGGTACTTGGCAAGAAGGAGGGATGGAATCCATAGTTGGCAAAGAATGGGGTTTGCTTAGTGGCAGAGTGCAGGGAATTGTTGTAAGCGAATTCAGCAATGGGGAGTAGGGAGGCCCAATCATCCTGGGAGAAGGAGGAAAAACAACGGAGGTACTGCTCCAATGTTTGGTTGGTCCTCTCAGTTTGGCCATTCGTCTGGGGATGATATGCCGAAGAAAAAGCCAACTTGATTTCCAGGGAATCACAAAGAGCCTTCCAAAATCTGGAGGTGAACTGGGCGCCTAGGTCTGAGACAATACTTGCCGGAACTCCATGAAGCCTCACTATTTCCCTGATAAAAACCCTTGCCGTTTCCAAGGCGGAAGGTGTACCTTTCATGGGCAAAAAATGAGCCATCTTGGACAGCCTGTCAACGACAACGAAGATTGTGGAGAACCCTTCGGACAGAGGGAGCTCCACTATAAAGTCCATCGACACCATCTTCCAGGGTCTTTCAGGGACAGGTAGAGGTTTTAGTAGACCCCAGGCCCTCATCCGGCTATTCTTGTTCCGGGAGCAGGTGTTGCATGAGTCCACGTATCTCTTGCAGTCGCTACCCAGCTGCGGCCACCAGAACGTGCGCTTGATGAGCTCGGCCGTTTTCAAGGTACCAAAATGTCCGGCCAACTTGTGGTCATGGCAAAGCTCCAAAACAGCTATCCGAAGACCCTCAGGGACCAGAATCTTGCCCTCGTGCCTGATCAGACCATCTTGTGCCCTGACACAGTCCTCCGGAAGCAAGGTCAAGCCAGCAGACGCCCGCTTAATACGGGGCATAAGGTCTTCTTGGAGTAGCAGGAAGTTCCCGGCAGGGAGGATGGTGTCAACAGGTAAGTTCTCCTCAGGAGTGCTGAACATTCGGGACAGTGCGTCCGGTTTAATGTTTTTTGAGCCCGGCCTGTAGGTGATGTGGAACAAAAACCTTGAGAAAAAAAGTGCCCACCTTGCCTGCCTTGGCTTCAACCTCTTGGCTGTTCTCAGGTACTCGAGGTTCTTGTGGTCCGTGTAAACCAAAATGGGGTGTGCCGCCCCCTCGAGCAGGTAACGCCATTCTTCTAATGCGGCCTTGATAGCCAGGAGTTCCCGGTCACCCACGTCATAGTTACGTTCCGCCGTGGAAAGCTTGCGCGAGAAGAAGGCCACTGGAAAAAGTAAGGCTTTAGCCCCCTGACGCTGGGATAGCACAGCCCCCACTGCATTTTCGGACGCGTCCACTTCCAGGACGAAAGGTACTGCGGGATCAGGGTGCTTCAAGATGGAGGCAGAGACAAATAACTCCTTCAGTTTATCAAAGGCAGCTTGGGCTCTAGGGGACCAGTAGAAGCGGTCTCCTTGTTTGGTCAGTTCGGTAAGGGGGGCGACAATTGCAGAGAAACTTCTGATGAACTTCCGGTAGAAATTGGAGAATCCGATGAAGCGCTGGACCCCTTTTTTATCTGTGGGGGCAGGCCAGTCCAGGATAGCCGACACCTTCTGAGGGTCCATTTTAATGCCCTCAATTGAGATGATCAGACCGAGAAACTGGATGCTTTGCCGCTCGAACTCACACTTCTCTGGCTTGGCGTAAAGCCCATGTCGTCTAAGCCGAACAAGGACATTCCGGACATGCCTGCGATGGTCGTCTACAGAGGATGAGAATATTAAGATATCGTCCAGGTATACTATGACGAACAAGTCCAGGTAATCACGGAAGATGTCATTGACAAAATGTTGAAAGGTAGCCGGCGCGTTACACAGTCCGAACGGCATAACTAGGTACTCGTAGTGCCCGAACCGTGTGCGGAAGGCCGTCTTCCACTCATCCCCTTCTCGAATGCGGATCAGGTTGTACGCTCCTCGGAGGTCAAGCTTGGTGAATATGACCGCCGTTCCCAGCCTTTGGAACAGTTCCGGCACGAGAGGTAAGGGGTAACGGTTTTTAATGGTGATCCTGTTCAACTGCCGATAATCAATACAAGGGCGTAGGGAATGGTCCTTTTTTTCAACGAAAAAGATACCCGCACCTGCAGGTGAGGTGGACGGGCGGATGAACCCTTTCTTTAGGTTGTCGTCAATGTAGACTTTCAAGGTACCCAATTCCTGCTCAGTCAGCGGGAAGATCCTCCCAAAAGGTACTTCGGTCCCAGGCAAAAGTTCTATAGGGCAATCATATGGTCTGTGAGGAGGAAGGGTTTCTGCTCCCTTCTTACTGAACACGTCCAGAAAATCATGATAGGGCTCAGGGATGGTTTTCTGAAGGTCAGGGTCTGTGCCCAGACAGAGCAGGTGAGGGTGGTCGGAAGAGACTTGTTGCAGGCAGTGTTGCAGGCAATAATCAGAGAGGAATTTAACTCTCCCTGTAGCCCAGTCAATGTCGGGGTTATGGGCTTGCAGCCAGGGCATCCCCAGAATGACGGGGAATAGCGGAGAGGAGATGGCATCCAGACTTAGGAACTCCTGATGGTGGGTTGCCACCGAGGCCATCAAAGGGACGGTTTCCTGAGTGACGGGGCCGGATTTGATAATAGAGCCATCAGCGAGATGTACTGCAAGTCCCCGGGGTTTCGGCTGCAGGGGAATGTGATGACTGGCAGCAAATGTCAAATCAATAAAGCAGCTGCATGCCCCCGAATCAATTATGGCGGGTACTAGGATTGCGGAAGTCCTTCCGGGGAGCTGTAAAGAAATGGAAAGAGCCAAGTGAGAAGTTGGATTAGGCAACAAAGAGGCACAAGTAGAAGAGACAGGCAGGCACTTACGCATCTTAGCCGGACAGGATCTCACGTAGTGTCCCGGTTCGCCACAATACATGCACAGATTGTTACTACGCCTATGCTGGCGTTCTTCGGGAGAGAGCGATGGGCGCAGTAAGCCCAGTTGCATGGGTTCTGGGTCATCTAACGCCGGAAACGGGGGCGCCGGAGGTGCAAGACGGGCCGGGTTTGAGACCTTGGGGAGCAACCAGGTGGGTTGGGGCTGACTGGAGGTCCTCTCGGAGCGACGCTCTCTCAGGCGTCGGTCTATCTGAATTGCCAGATCTATTAACTTGTCCAGGGTTTGAGGAACTCCGACACGTGCTAGCTCGTCCTTGAGCTGATCCGACAGGCCCATCCGGAATTGGTAGCGCAAAGCAGCGTCATTCCACTCTGTGTCAGAGCTCCAACGTTTGAATTCTGCCGCGTAATCCTCGGCCGCTCTGCGACCTTGTAGGAGGGAGTGGAGAACAGATTCTGCAGTAGCCGCTTGTTGCGGATCCTCATAGAGTTGAGACATCGCGGCAAAGAACGTGGCAAGGGTCTCCAAGGAGGCATCTTTCTGCTCTAGAAGGCGGTGAGCCCAGGCCTGCGGCTCGTCGGTCAGTAGGGAGATGACGAAGCCCACTTTGGTTGCTTCCAGGGAAAAGGTGCGGGGTTGTAGGGCGAAGAAAAGCTCGCAAGCGTTGCGGAACGCTCGGTATTTGCTGCGATTGCCCGCAAACTTCTCGGGTGTAGGGACCCTGGGTTCCGGAGGAAGCATGACGACGGAGGGTGTAGCCGGATATCCCGTGGATGTGGTGCCTTGCGGGCTGGCAGGCGAGGACAGGACTTGAACTCTTTCCTCCAACCTGGTATAGCCGGCTTGGAGGTCTTTCACGGCTTGCGTCAGCCCGTTCAGGTGTCGGCATAATTCCTCCATGGGATCCCTCCCCTGCTCGGACTCGGACATGGCTGTCTGATACTGTCAGGGGATACGCACCTGATCAGCGAGTCCGTTGGAGCAGAGAGAGGTCACCCGTACGGATCCGACTCACGGGCCCCTGGTAGTGCAGACAGGAGGCACGGGAGTGCGGAAGGGTAAGAGAGCCTGAGAGTGGTTCAAGAGAGCGGCTCCGGGTCCTGGGTTCAGAAGGGTAGCGAGCCAGGCGGGCTGCAGGCAGGTAGGTAGGCAGGCCGGTATACCGAGCAGCGTAGCGGAGCAGAAGCAGAAGAGGCGGTCAGACAGGCAGGGTTCGGCAACGTTCGGGCAATGTGGCACAGCGGGGTAGGCAGGTTCAGGGTCAAAGACAGGCCGAGGTCGGGTGCAGGCAGATAGCAAGGAAAGTCCAGTAACAAGCCGGGTGGTCAGAAGGTCGGATTCCAGGCGAACAACAGGAGCAGGATACACAGGGGACTGCAGATCAGACAGCACTGGTCTGAAGTGTTCCAGTAGTTTAAATAAGCAAACCGGCGTGCGCGGGCGCGCGCACGGCGCGCGCGTGCACGCGCCCGCAATGCGCGCACATGCACCCGCACGCACCGGCGTGCACAGGCACGCGCACCCGCGATCCAGGAAGTGTACCAGCGCAGATGGAAACATGCAAAACCACAGCGCGCATCGGCGCACGCGAACGCACACCGAAGCGACCACCGACGCGCCCGGCAAGGTACGTACACTGACAACCAGCATGTGGAAGGCAATGTCTTGGCCTCGCTGGACATGGCGGTCAGCGGTAAGGTGCATATTACCGCTGACTCATGGTCCAGCAGGCATGGACATAGACGTTACCTATCTTTCACGGCGCATTGGGTGATTCTGCTGGCAGCTGGGAAGGATGCAGGACAAGGTGCAGTAGTGTTGGAGGTTGTTCCGCCAGAATCACCACCACGCCTCCAAAATGCTACTCTTCTTCTTCCTCCATGGCCTCTTCCTGTGCTTTGTCCTCGGAACCAGTGGTGCTCCATAGGCGTTCAAGGGGCTACGCAAGTATGCAGGCAAAAATATGCCATGTGGTGCTTGAGCTGGTGTGCTTGGGGGACAGGAGCCACACTGGGGCAGAGATTCTGTCAGCTCTGCAGGGGCAGGCTCAGAGGTGGTTGCCGCCATGCCAGCTTAAGCCAGGAAAGGTGGTTTCCGACAATGACACCAACCTCCTCTCCGCCCTCCGACAGGGACAACTGACCCATGTGCCCTGTTTGGCTCACGTCCTTAACTTGGTGGTGCAGCGGTTCTTGGGCAGGTACCCGGGCTTACAGGATGTCCTGAGGCAGGCCAGGAAACTCTGTGTGCATTTTCACTGGTCATATAATTATAGTGCTCGGCTGGCTGACCTCCAAAAGGAATACAACCTGCCCAAGAACAGCCTAATCTGTGACATGCCCACCAGGTGGAACTCAACGTTGGCCATGCTGCAGCAGAGGGCCATCAGTGAGTATCTGTGCCAATATGGCACCAGGACAAGGTGAGGGGAGCTTTTTTTTTGCCACGCCAGTGGGTCATGATCAGGGATGCATGCACTGTCCTGGCACCATTTGAGGAGGCCACAAGGATGGTGAGCAGTGACAGTGACCCTGTCCCTCTTATCCACCTGTTGAAGCACACGCTGCGTGGAATAATGGACAGGGCACTTGAGGCAGAACAGAGGGAGGAAGAGGAGGACTTCCTTACCTCTCAAGGCCCCCTTTATCCAGACAGTGTTCCTGCTGGCCCGCCTATCACACAGGAAGAGGAGGAGGAGGATTGTGTCAGCATGGAGGCCTAGCACTCAGCATCAGCAGCAGTCTTCAAGGGATCAATTACAGTCCCAAGAAACCCATGGACTTGTACGTGGCTGGGAGGAGGTGGCTGCGGATCATGTCGTCCTGAGGGACCCAGAGGACTCCGGACCGAATGCCTCAGCAAACCTACGCTGCATGGCCTCCCTGATTTTGAAAAGCCTGCGGAAGGATCCTCTTATTCGTGTGATCAAGGAGAGGGATCATTACTGGCTGGTAACCCTTCTTGATCCACGTTACAAGCGTAAGGTTGCGGACCTTATCGTGCCGTCGCAGAGGATGAAACATCTTTGGGAGGCCTTTCAGAAAAGTCTGTGCAACGTGTTCCCAGAGACTGGGAGGTTACAAAATCCTGGTCCTGGACAACGTGTTGCTGAGACTTCGGTCAGTCAAAGAAGGAGCGGTGGAGAAGGTGGCCGTCTGACCGATGCGTTGAGACAATTTTTTAGTCCACAGCCCCAAGGTATGATCGGTTCCAGCAACCATCGCCAGCGTCTGTTTTACATGGTGCAGGAATACCTAGGGGCAAGATCAGACTTGGACACCTTTCCTACCAAAAATCCTCTGGGTTACTGGGTCTTGGGGATGGATCACTGGCCAGATCTTGCACAGTATGCAATTGAGCTACTGGCCTGTCCTGCATCCAGTGTTCTTTCGGAACGCACATTTAGTGCTGCTGGAGGCTTTGTAACCGATCACAGGGTGCGCCTGTCCACCAAATCGGTCGATCGGCTGACCTTCATAAAAATGAATCAGTCTTGGATCACCAGCTACCAAGCACCTGATGCTGATGTAACTGAATAATTTTTTTTGGAATGGGAGATCCCTTAAAGACTGCCTATGCTGATGCTGAGTGACTATCCTATTATGATGAGTGACTATCCTCTTCCTCCTCAATGTTCATGCTGATAGCTTGTAAGAACATTTTTGGTTCTGGGCACCGCAACCAGTGGCTAAAGCCCAATTTTTCAGCCCCTGTTTAACAGGGGCATGTAATTACAATTTTTGATGCAATACTTTGCAGCAGGGCTCATTCCTGTGCTCCAACTATAGTATCTGTGAGGGGTTGCAGTGTTGTGGCACCAGTGCCTAAGGCCCAATTTTTATGCTCCTGTTTAACAGGGGCGTGTAATTACAATTTTTGATGCAATAATTTGCAGCAGGGCTCATACTTGCGCTCCAACTAGAGTTTCTGTGAGGGGTTGCAGGTTTGTGGCACCAGCACCTGTGCCTAAGGCCCAATTTTTCTGCCCCTGTTCAACAGGGGCATGTAATTACAATTCTTGATCTAATATTTCACAGCAGGGCCCGTTCCTGTGCCCACCAAGAGTAATTGTGAGGCCTTACAGTGTTGTGGCAACACCAACACCTAAGGCCCAAATTTCTGCAGAGTATATAGGGCAGGCCCCTACTTTCAAACATCCAACTTACAAACGACTCCTACTTGCAAACGGAGGGAGACAACAGGAAGTGAGAGGAAATCTACCCCTTTGGAAGGGAAATTCTCTCCTGTAAGAGTTAATATGGGAAAAACGTGTCTCCTCTCCACTTATGCTTTAACACCAATTTTGTTTCGCTAAAAACCCAAAATTTTCAAAAACCAATTGTCATTGGGACAGAAAGTGAGGTGAAATCTTCTGAACAGGTGCACAGACAGCAAAACAAATGTTACAGGGGTGATAACCCTTCCCTATGTTTTCCAAAAAGCTTAAAAATAGATTTTTTGGCTGGAGCTACACTTTAAAACTGTACCAGTGCTAAATTACAAACAGATTCTACTTAGGAACAAACCTACAGTCCCTGTCTTGTTTGCACCGCCTGTATACTGCTGTATAGAGTATATAGGGCCTGAGGGCCTCACGCCTTTCCTTTTTTTTTATTTGGGTGCGGGGTTCCCCTTAATATCCATACAAGACCCAAATGGGATGGGGGGGGGGTACCCATGCCGATTTTCTCAATGATTTTCATCCATATTGCCGGGACCACACATTACATTAAAGCCGCAAGCAGTTTTAAATGACTTTTTTTTCCTTTAGAAATATCATTTTTTGCAGGGACAGTTCTAAACATGTTTGAAACTGAAATCTCTGAATCCTCTCAGCTATAAAATCCATTAAGATATCCAGGTCCAGATGGCTTTACAGAATGTTGCTATAAACATACTCCTTTCAGCTCCTCTACTGACCCACCTCTTCAATGCCATCAAAGGAAAGGCTCATATGTGTTGTTCTTCTTTGCAAACATATATTTATTTTATTTATTTATTTCAGGTACTTATATAGCGCAGTCAATTTACACAGCACTTTACATATATATTGAACATTCACATCAGTCCCTGCCCTCAAGGAGCTTACAATCTAAGGTCCCTAACTCATACATACACATACTAGGGCAATTTAGACAGGTTCCATTTAACCTACAGCATGTCTTTGGAGTGTGGGAGGAAACCCATGCAGGCACAGGGAGAACATGCAAACCCCAGGCAGTGGAGTTTGGTTGGGATTCGAATCAGTGACTCTTTTGCTGTTAGGCTAAAGTGCTAACTACTTCACCACTGTGCTGCCTTATATATAACTCCCTAAAGGCCCTGATAAAGCCCATGACCCCCATAGTTCCATTCCATTTCTCTGCTTAACAATGACATGAAGCTATATAGCTGTAGCGGTCCTCCCCCAGCTTCTCCCCTCTCTTCACGGCTGGTTCTACTTGTCTAGGGGTATCTGGGAGAAGGGGGAAAGATGCACACCACCAGCTCGGCTCTCTGATGTAGGATGCAGAGATATAAGCTAAACCATTTACCCTCGGGTCTGCGTTTTAGGCCGGAACCTCAGCTTCTCCTGTGGAGGATGATTGCCACTGTCACTGACAGGGACACTTAGCTTCCAGTAACACAAGTTCCACACCAAGAAAACTCCAACACTGTTTTATTGACTTGAAACTGGTTGACTTTTAAAAGAACAGACAAGGTGTAGGAAAGAGTAGGTCCAGGCACAACTGATAAATTAAAGTTTCTCCTGTTCCGTTTAGTGCAAACAGGCTTGGCTCACAGTCGCTGCCACAGACCGTGAATTTGGTCACTGCCACTGACCTGGGTGAACGTTGAGACCCCGGCCACAGGCCTTGGATGAGGCCTGCCACTGACCTGAGAAAGATGGGTCCCTGCCACAGACCATGAGAACATGAAGTACCTTCTTTATAACAAACGACCCCTGTCAGAGGAAGACATCCATCCGGACGGTCACCAGAGGCCTCCACCGGCACCAGCAAATGCTGCGCTATCTCTACGGGGAGGTCACGTCTCCGGTCCCATACGCCCAGGGTTCAGGCATTCGATACCGGGGGCACCTTAGGAATGCTTCGCCCTCGCAGGACCCAGTCGAAGGTACTGGACCCCAGGCCTCCTGGTATAGTACCTCACCCCAGGCTGAGGTTGCCTGGGATGGAACTCGACTCCACGCGCCCAGACTTAGGGCGCCTGGGCACAGACGAATCACAGCAGCCCCCGGGCTGAAGGTGCCTGGGGAATGGCCCTTGTGCGCAAGATGTCCGTCCCCTTTTATATCCTCTCCCAGCAGGCACAGCGGGTTCCCCGCCCCGCCGTACTACTGCCGCGAGAGGACAAAAAAGGGCACGGTTCTAGAATGGTAGTTCAACCCTGGTCCCAGGTGGCAGCGCCACCCAGGGACCGCAGGGAACATGACACCATTCATGCCTCCCACACTCCAAAGTGTCCATTAATCCCTAAAATCAATGTATCTGGTTAAGACTAGGGGGCAATCAAGGGGTTAAATATGTGTCCTAGGGAGTGGTTCTAACTGTAGGGGGAGGGGACTCACAAGGGGAGGAGGCCGATTGGTGTTCCTCTCACCTGACAGGACGTGGATCTGTGTGTGTTACTGCTCCGTTACTGGGCAATCGCAGGTGCCCGGCGGACATCGCGGCCATCGGGCACGCGCATCGGGGTCCCAGTGATGCGACGGGAGCGCGCATGCCCCCTAGTGGCCCGGGAAGGCGAGGATGTTATATGACACACGCCCAGAACAAAAGCCGCACCGTCCAGCCGGCATTTGACGGCCGGCGGGCGGCAAGCGGTTAAAGGACATTTTGAATGTTTCACTTTACCTTTTTTTTTTTTGCATTGTTACATGTGTCCAAAGGCTTATTCGCCCATAAAATTTGAATTTTTAGTTTGACAGATTCAGCACCTTCTGATTTCAATAGGGTTCACGTATGTCATCCAAACTTCTCTGAAGTTCGATGAACCCTGCTCAAACTAAACCCAGGGCAGTTTGGCTCATCACTGTTCTCCCCATGTTTCCTTGGAACTTTTCCTGGCATCTAATTGAAAGCTGGTATGGACACTTCTGCCTCACTTTATAATTTTGGTGTCCGATCTTATTAATGCACCTAAAAAGTCACCCTCTCTGGGGTTTTTTTTTGGACTCCCTATTTTCTAGACTTACCGTATATACTCGAGTATAAGCCGAGTTTTAAAGCACAATTTTTTGTGCTGAAAATGCCTCCCTCGGCTTATACTCAAGTCACCTTTTTGCGCCGGAACTCCCGGAATTTGGGGAGCCGGTACTGGCCAGCCATAGGTCCCCTGGACCCCACACGTGGCACACATATAGCCCCACTCTTCCTCTACAAGTGTGCAAAGTTTCTTGTCCGGGGGACTTACGGCCGGGGAGCACCGATTTTTCAAAACCGGGCACCCCTTTCAATAGACTCATATGTTAAATTGTCATTTCTCTGGTGACTTTGGAGACCCGGTACCGGCCGGTCGTAGGTCCTCTGGACCCCAAACTTGGCACACATGTAGTCCCACTCTTCATCTACAAGTTTGCAAAGTTTCTTGTCCGGGGGACTTACGGCCGGGGAGCACCGATTTTTCAAAGCCGGGCACCCCTTCCATAGACTCCCATGTTAAACATCAGTCTAGTCATGGACACAGTGAGGCATGGACACAGTGAGGCATGGACACAGTGAGGCAAAGTGAGGCACACCCTAGGCTTATACTCGAGTCAATAAGTTTTCCCAGTTTTTGTGGTAAAATTAGGTCCCTCGGCTTATATTCGGGTCGGCTTATACTCGAGTATATACGGTATACTCCAGCCGAGCACCAAACACAGCATTTCAGCCCCGGAAGATTTTACCCCCTTCCTGACCAGAGCGCTTTTTACAATTTGGCACTGCGTCGCTTTAACTGACAATTGGGTGGTCATGCAATGCAGTACCCAAACAAAATTTGTTCTTTTTTCCCCATAAATAGAGCTTTCTTTTGGTAGTATTTGATCACCTCTGCAGTTTTTATTTTTTGCGCTATGAACAAAAAAAAACACAATTTTGAAAAAAAACAATATTTTTTACTTTTTGCTATAATAAATATCCCCAAAAATGTTTTTAAAAAACACATTTCTTCATCAGTTTAAGCCAATATATATTCTTCTACATTGTTTTAGTAAAAAAAAATTGCAATAAGCGTATATTGATTGGTTTGCACAAAAGTTATAGCGTCTACAAAATATGGGAAAGATTTATGGCATTTTTATTTTCGTTTTTATTATTTATTTATTTTTTACTAGTAATGGCAGTGATCTGCGATTTTTGACGGTATTGCAACATTGCGGCAGACAGATCAGACACTGCTGACACATTTTTGGGACCATTAACATTTATAGAGTGATCAGTGCTATAAATTGCACTGATTACTATATACATGTCACTGGCAGGGAAGGGGTTACTTTGTAAAAACACACAATCTGTGCGCGCCCTCTGGTCACTCTGCCACAGTATATCTGCGTGAGGCGGTCGGGAACCGGTTAAAGTGATTGTAAAGTCTAATAGTTTTCTCTTAAAATAACAAACAAGTTATACTTACCTGCTCTGTGCAGTGGTTTTGCACAGAGCAGCCCTAATCTCCTCTTCTCTGGTCCCTCTTCTGCTCTCCTGGCCCCTCCCTCCTGTTGAGTGCCCCCACAGCAAGCAGCTTGCTATGGGGGTACCGGAGCCGAGATGCAGCTCCCTGTGTTCAATCGGACACAGAGCTGTGGTTTGGCCCTGCCCCCTCTCTCTCCTGATTGACTAACTGTGTTGATTGACAGCAGTGGGAGCCAATGGCGCCTCTGCTGTGTCTTAGCCAATAAGGAGGGAGAGTCCCAGAGGGTCGAGGCATTCGTGGATATCGCTGGAGAAAGATGGGGCTCAGGTATTAGGGGGGCTGAGGTGGGCTGCTGCACACAGAAGGCTTTTTATCTTAATGCATAGAATGTAATCCTACTATCAGATGTGTGCAGGATCAAACACCACTCATTAACCACTTGCCGACCGCCGCACGCACTTATGCATCGACAGAATGGCACTCCTGGGCAAAAGGACATACCTGTACGTCCCCTTTAAGGAAGCAGCATTGTGGATACGCGCGCACCTGCCGCAAGCTCCGTGAGCCCTACCGCCGTTCCCGCGGACTCGATCGCCGCGGGGGGTGCCCGCGATCATCTCACGGTGAGGCAGAATGGGGAGATGATGATGTAAACAAGCATCTCCCCGCTCTGCCTAGTGACAATGGCACTAATCACCGCTTCCTGTAATCGGAAGCTGTGATCACTGTCTTGTCACACACAGCCCATCCCCCCTACAGTAAGAAGCACTCCCTAGGGCACACTTAACCCCTACAGTGCCACCTAGTGGTTAACTCCTTCACTGCCAGTGTAATTTTCACAGTAATCAGTGCACTTTTATAGCACTGACGCTGTAAAAATGACAATGGTCCCAAAAATGTGTCAAAAGTGTCCGATGTGTCCGCCATAATGTCACAGTCATGATAAAAAATCGCTGATCGCCGTCATTACTAGTAAAAAAAATATATTAATAAAAATGCCATAAAACTATCCCCTATTATGTAGACACTATAACTTTTGCGCAAACCGATCAATAAACACTTTTTTACCAAAAATATGTAGAAGAATACGTATTGGCCTAAACTGAGGAAAAAAATGTTTTATATAGGTATCGTTTTCACCCACAACACTACAGTTCCCTGCATGCTTTGAGGCACCCAGGGTGAATTTCCCCACGCAAGGACTGCTGGGGTGGACTTTAAAAGGGAGAGGAGGGGCCTCGCTCTTTCTCTTGGAATGACGCCCTCCTTGCAAGAGGATCCCTGCACTCACCTGCTGCGCTTGCAAGGCCTGAAGCCTGGGCCTCGCACTTTGTTCCAGAGAGCCTTCCGTTCCGCCGAGGAGCCTGCGGAGCATCCGATCCACCTGAGGTGCCACCATCTTCTGGAGAACCGAAGACCCGGTGTATCGTGGGCACGGTGAAGCCACTCACCGTATCGGAGGTATCGGACAGGAGTCGGTCCAGTCTGGGTGAGAGAGCGCCAGCTCAGAACCACATCTAAGTAACTTTGTTGCCTATTAACTTTGCCTAGGCCCATCATTGACCACAGTTATACTTTGGAGAGACTGTCTGCTGAACTGAGTTTATCAGTCTCTCCAGCTTTACCAAGTTAGCAAATCATCTGCTATCCCTATTGGATTACAGTTTGTTTCTTTATGTGCACCACCGAGATTTGCTAGCGAAGATTCTTCAACTAACTATACCCCAAAGTTATAGTCAGGCCTGACTGGGTAGTATAGGACATTGCTGGGCGCCATTTTTGCTCATGAGGCAGGATAGCTGCAGCGGGGATATCTTATTGTTACTGCATTATTGAATGTTATACTCTTTTAATGCGTCCGCCTATATTGCAGGGATCTGCATGAGATATTGTATGCAAATTACCTTTTATACTTTTACCAATATTAAAAAGTTATAGTTAAGTATTTTGGTGGTCAGTGTCAATTACTGTGCTGGGACACGGAAAGGGGGTTGTACCATATAACAGTATAGATATATTGCAGTTGTGCCATCTTTCCCCCTTTCCTAACTGTGCCACGAGAGGTTAGAGCCGATTGCCAGGGGTTGATAGCGGTGCATTACAAGGCCCAAAACAAACAAGCAGCCCTCTTAAACTAGGGTATCGCTATACGTGAGGGCTCGTCCGGGATCCTTGTATATTGCACGCTGCAATCAAGGCGTTCTGAAATACCAGCATGGACTCGCAGGCAGTGACACAATGGTGCGCAGAGGAGGCTGTGGATCCACCCCGGGCGGTAGCTATTGAACTCCCGGGAGGAATCCAGGAAAAAGAAGAGGTAAAGCAGCTAATAATGTCAATCTCCCCAAACTGGAAAGCATGGGCGGTGGATGTGAAGACAAATACCTCGGGGGCATATGCACTAATAGAATGGACAAGAGAAGTCCCATAAGAGTTTAAAGGGCAGAGTGTAAAAGACATAGATGACAGAACGTATCGCTTAGTGCATACTGGGGCTGTGAAGAAAGAGTCTCCATGGACCTCCCCGCAGTTATCTCCGTCACTTTTCCACAAAATGGGAGGCAGTAGCGAAACGAAAGCCCCAAAGTCACCCCTGACCGCCATAGGGCCGGAACTGCTGACTGCATTGGGAGACTTTGTTGTTAAGTGCCAGAAAAACAACACGGTGCATGTGGAAGCCAGGTACCGGAAACTCCGGGTGTTTTCAGGAACACAACCTGTACCACCCAGGGAGGAAGATTGCGATACCTGGATTGAGCAGGCAATGCAGGCAGTAGAAGGCTGGGAAGTCCCGGAGGCGCAGAAGAAGCAGCGCATCAGTGAGAGCTTGAAGGGTCCTGCTGCTGAGGCTGTAAAAAATCTTAGGTGCAGCAATACTGTGTGTACAGCAATGGATTATCGGTCTATGTTGCAGGAGGAATTTGGCCAGCTGGAGAAGGTGTCGGAGCTGGTGTATCAATTTAAATACACCTTTCAACAGCCGAGGGAGAAGTTGTCCGAGTATGTCCGGAGACTGGATAGAATGCTGTGCCTGATTGTACTGAGAAAATAAATGCAGCCACGGGTTATAGATGCTATCAGGATGAAGCAGATCCTAAGGGGAGCCTTACGGTCGGATCCAGTTTGGCTTCACCTGAAGACCTCTGATGGAGTCATGGCCCTGAATTACACAGACCTTGCGCGGATCTTAAGGGACGAAGAGGCCTTGATGAAGGATCAAGAGGGGTTTGAGAAGACCGCCCCACCTGTTTCAGTGGGAGTCAGAACGACAGTAGTTACTGAACGTGACTCAGAAGTAGAAACCTTGAAGTCTCAAATGGCCGAAGTACTGGACTTGTTGACCGCTTTATTGGCTAAGAACTCAGGGGCCAAGGAGAAAGAAGAGATCTGGAAGGAACCGGACCGGAATGTCCCTACTCCAGCATCCCCAAAAATAAGGAAGGAGATTATCTGCTTCAATTGTGGAGGAACTGGTCAACCAGAAAGAGTGTGTACCAGCCCAAGGAAGAGCAGAGGCCCTCAGTATCAGCCGGCGGAAAAATTCAGAGGGCCCCGGTGAAGGAGTCAGCCGGGCGCCCGCTACCTACAGAAAACTCCAAGAAGATCCAAAAACAATCAGAGAAAAAAGAGAAGGGAAACAATGCCCCTCATAAAACACCCCATACCGCCTGTCGGGAGTTGAAATTTGACAACCGGAAAAAGATCAATGCATACCAGGTCCAAAAAGGGTTGAGGTCCTGAGAGAAGTGGAAAAATAAGAAAATACCATTGGAAAAATCAAGGAGTCCAAAGGAGAAAATACCTCCTAAGAAGTTCCTGGATAAATTAGTTGGACCCTCCCCTCTAGTCTCCGTTCAAGTGGAGGGAGTCTACACAAAGGCACTCCTAGACACAGGAGCCCAAGTGACTCTCTTTTACAGAGACTTTTATCAGAAGCATTTGAGTCACGTGCCTTTTCAGAAGCTGGAAGACCTGAAGATAGGGGGGATTGGCACTCGCAGTTTCCCCTACGACGGTTACGCCTCAATCAGGCTGGCCTTTGACCCCTCTGTGACCGGGAAGGCCAAAGTCTTTGACACCCTGGCGGTGGTTTGCCCTCGCCCACCAGGAGCCAACACGATGTCCATGTTGATAGGGACCAACACTGACTTGGTCCGGAGACTGCTGACCCCGTTAGTGCAGGAGCGGAGTTCCCCCAAACAGAAGATTCACCCCATGCTGCAACAGGTCTACCAGAAGATGATCCTGGAGCAAAAGGCCCCGGAAGAGGCGGTGGGAAGAGTCTGGAGACTGTCTAGAAAAGAGAAGATACTGCAGCCTGGTGAGGTGACCTGTCTTCAGGCTACGGTAAAACTCTCCTGGGAGCAGCCTGGTCCCTTTGTGGTCGTGGAACCAGACCCCGTCAACACTCACCAAGGATTGGAAGTACTCCCTTAAGTGGTCCCGTTGAGGGCACTGAAGAAAGCCAAGGGCCAGATTCCAGTGAGTGTCAGAAATGTCACTAATTCCCCTGTGAAGATCCCAGCCCGGGTACTACTGGGCAAGGTGAATCCTGCTACCCCAGTAGCCCTGTCTGAATTAGGGTCCACGGAGGAGAAGCCACCCTGGAGGAGCTCTGCCTTGAAGATACCACCTTGCCACTGAAATGGAAGGAAAGAGCCAAGGCTCAGCTGACTAGGTGGAGAAGAATATTCTCAGAAGATGAGTTTGATGTGGGGTGTGCGAGAAGTGCCACCCATAAAATCCGTCTGCAAGAACACAAACCCTTTCGAGAGAGGGTCCGAAGAGTTCTACTGGCTGTCCTGGAAGATTTGCGTGAGCAGTTGTCAGAGCTAAAGAGGACAGGGGTCATCTGAGAGTCCAGAAGTCCATATGCCTCACCCATCGTGGTGGTAAGGAAGAAAAACGGGTCGCTGAGACTCTGCATAGACTATAGGACTCTCAACAGGAGGACCATACCCGACCAGTACACTACCCCCAGGATAGAAGATGCTTTGCAGAGTCTGTCTGGGGCCAAGTGGTTCAGTGTCATGGATCTGAAGATAAGGAGAAGACGGCCTTCATCACCCCAGTGGGATTCTATGAATTCAATAGGATGCCCCAAGGCCTGTCGGGAGCCCCCGCTACTTTCCAGAGGTTGAGGGAGAAGACCGTTGGGGACTAGTGATGAGCCGAACACCCCCGGGTTCGGTTCGCACCAGAACCCGCGAACGGACCGAAAGTTTGTACGAACATTAGAACCCTATTAAATACAATGGATGCGAACGTTCGAATTCTAAAGTGCTAATTATAACGACTATTATGCATGTTATTGTCCTAAAAAGGGTTTGGGAACCCGGGTTCTGCACCAGGGGACATGTATCAATGCAAAAAGAAGTTTTAAAAACGGTCGTTTTTCGGGAGCAGTCATTTTAATGATGCATAAAGTGAAAAAAAAAAAGTCAAATATTCCTTTAAATATCGTACCTGGGGGGTGTCTAAAGTATGCTGTGAAGTGCCACGTGTTTCCCGTGTTTAGAACTGTCCCTGCACAAAATGACACTTCTAAAGGAAAAAAAAGCCATTTAAAACTGCTTGCGGCTTTAATGTAATGTCTGGTCCCGGTAATATGGATGAAAATCTTTAAGAAAAATGGCATAGCTACCCCATGACCCCCCCCCCCCCTACCCCAGCCCATTACCAGCCCCTTTGGGTCTTGTATGGATATTAAGGGGAACCCCGCACATAAAATAAAAAAGGCCCTATATACTCTGAACAGCCGTATACAGGCGGTGCATACAAGACAGGGACTGTAGGTTTGTTCTTATGTAGAATCTGTTTGTAATTTTGAACAGGTACATTGTTTAAGTGTAGCTCCAGCCCAAAAATCTATTTTTAAACTTTTTGGAAAACATAGGTAAGGGTTATTACCCCTGTAACATTTGTTTTGCTGTCTGTGCCCCTGTTCAGAACATTTCACCTCACTTTCCGTCCCAATGACAACTGTTTTTGAAATGTGGTGTTTTTCTTGAAACAAGGATTGGTGATAAAGCATCAGTACAGAGGAGACACCTTTCTCCCATATTAATTCTTACAGGAGAGAATTTTCCTTCCTAGGGGTAGATTTCCTCTCACTTCCTGTTGTCTTCTTGCGTTTGCAAGTAGGAGTCGTTTGTAAGTTGGATGTTTGAAAGTAGGGACCTGCCGTATATACTCTGCAGAAATAGGCCCCTTAGTTGTTGGTGTTGGCACAACACTGTAAGCACAGTTACTCTTGGTTGGTGCTGGAACGCCCTGCTGTCAACTATTATATCAGGAATTGTAATTACATATAATTGTTGAACAGTGGTAGTAAAAATTGGGCCTTTGATGGTGGTGCTGGTGCCACAACACTGTAAGCCCTGACAGTTACTCTTGGTGGGTGCAGCAATGGGCCCTGCTGTGAATTATTAGATCAAGAATTGTAATTGCATGCCCCTGTTGAACAGGGGCTGAAAAATTGGGCCTTTCGTGGTGGTGGTGGTGGTGGTGGTGTTGCCACAACACTGTAAGCCCTCAGAGTTACTCTTGGTGGGTGCAGGAATGGGCCCTGCTGTGAATTATTAGATCAAGAATTGTAATTACATGCCCCTGTTGAACAGGGGCTGAAAAATTGGGCCTTAGGCACTGGTGGCACAACACTGCAACCCCTCACAGATACTGTACTTGGAGCACAGCAATGAGCCCTGTTGCAAAGTATTGCTTCAAAAATTGTAATTACACGCCCCTGTTAAACAGGGGCTGAAAAATTGGGCCTTAGGCACTGGTGGCACAACACTGCAACCCCTCACAGATACTGTACTTGGAGCACAGCAATGAGCCCTGTTGCAAAGTATTGCTTCAAAAATTGTAATTACACGCCCCTGTTAAACAGGGGCTGAAAAATTGGGCCTTAGGCACTGGTGGCGGCACCCATAAACAAAAATGATCTTCCAAGCTATCATCATCAATCGTATCATTGAGGACTCGGAGGAGGAGGATAGCCAGTCAACATAACAGCACAGGCACTCAGCATCAGCATCAGTCTTGAAGGGATGTGACATGTTAAAATCAATTAGTCTGTTATATCAGCATCAGTTGTGTGGTAGCTGGTGGTGATCCAAGACTGGTTCATCTTGATGAAAGTCAGTCGATCAACCGAGTCGGTGGACAGGCGCACCCTGTGATCCGTGACAAATCCTCCAGCAGCACTAAATGTGCGTTCCGAAAGAACGCTGGATGCAGGACAGGCCAGTAGCTCAATTGCATACTGTGCAAGCTCTGGCCAGTGATCCATCCTCAAGACCCAGTAAGCCAGAGGATTTTCGGTGGGGAAGGTGTCCAAGTCTGACCTTGCCCCTAGATATTCCTGCACCATGTTTATCATACGCTGGCGATGGTTGCTGGAACCGATCATACTTTGGGGCTGCGGACTAAAGAATTGTCTGAACGCATCGGTCAGACGGCCACCTTCCCCACCGCTCCTTCTTTGACTGGCCGAAGCCTCAGCAACTCGTTGTCCAGGACCAGGAGTTTGTAACCTCCCAGTCTCTGGGAACGCGTTGCACAGACCTTTCTGCAAGGCCTCCCGGAGTTGTCTCATCCTCTGCTCCCTCTGCGACGGTAACATAAGGTCCGCAACCTTACCCTTGTACCGTGGATCAAGGAGAGTGGCCAGCCAGTAATGGTCCCTCTCCTTGATCCAAAGGATACGAGGATCCTTCCGCAGACTTTGCAGGATCAGGGAGGCCATGCAGCGTAGGTTAGCTGAGGCATTCTGTCCGGAGTCCTCTGGGTCACTAAGGATGACATGATCCGCAGCCACCTCCTCCCAGCCACGTACAAGTCCACGGGTTTCTTGGGACTGTAAATCATCCCTAAAAGACTGCTGCTGTTGATGCTGCTGAGTGCCAGGCTCCACCTCCATGCTGACACAATCCTCCTCCTCCTCCTCCTCCTCCTCGTCCTCTTGCTGTGCGATGGGTGGGACAGAAGGAACACTGTCTGGGTAAAGGGGGCCTTGAGAGGCAAGGAAGTCCTCCTCTTCCTGCCTCTGTTCTGCCTCAAGTGCCCTGTCCATTATTCCACGCAGCGTGTGCTCCAACAGGTGGACAAGAGGTACAGTGTCACTGATGCATGCACTGTCACTGCTCACCATCCTCGTGGCCTCCTCAAATGGTGCCAGGACAGTGCATGCATCCCTGATCATGCCCCACTGGCGTGGAGAAAAAAAAACAAGCTCCCCTGACCCTGTCCTGGTGCCGTAGTCGCACAGGTACTCATTGATGGCCCTCTGCTGCGTGTGCAGCCGCTGCAGCATGGCCAACGTTGAGTTCCACCTGGTGGGCATGTCACATATAAGGCGGTTCTTGGGCAGGTTCAACTCCTTTTGCAGCTCAGCCAGGCGAGCACTGGCATTATAAGATCTGCGGAAATGCACACAGACTTTCCTGGCCTGCCTCAGGACATCCTGTAAGCCCGGGTACCTGCCCAAGAACCGCTGCACCACCAGGTTAAAGACGTGAGCCACACAGGGCACATGGGTCAGTTGTCCCTGTCGGAGGGCGGAGAGGAGGTTGGTGCCATTGTCGCAAACCACCATTCCTGGCTTAAGCTGGCGTGGCGTCAACCACCTCTCGGCCTGGCCCTGCAGAGCAGACAGGACCTCTGCCCCAGTGTGGCTTCTGTCCCCCAAACACACCAGCGCAAGCACGGCATGGCATCTTTTTGCCTGCGTACTTGCGTAGCCCCTTGAACGCCTACGGAGCACCGCTGGTTCAGAGGACAAAGCACAGGAAGAGGCCATGGAGGAAGAAGAAGAGGAGGGGGTGGAGGAGAGAGGTGTGTCACAACCAGTAGTAGCATTTTGGAGGCGTGGCGGTGGAACAAACTCCAACACTACTGCACCTTGTCCTGCATCCTTCCCAGCTGCCAAAAGAGTGACCCAATGGGCCGTGAAAGAAAGGTAACGTCCCTGTCCATGCCTGCTGGACCATGAGTCAGCGGTAATATGCACCTTACCGCTGACCGCCCTGTCCAGCGAGGCCAAGACATTGCCTTCCACATGCCGGTAGAGAGCCAGAATAGCCTTCCGTGAGAAAAAGTGGCGTTTGGGAACCTGCCACTGAGGAACCGCACATTGCACAAACTCACGGAAGGGGGCCGAGTCTACCAACTGAAAAGGCAGCAGTTGAAGCGCTAGCAATTTAGCCAAGCTAGCATTCAACCGCTGGGCATGTGGATGGCTGGGAGTGAACTTCTTTCGACGGTCCAGCAGCTGGGGCAGGGAAATTTGCCTGCTAGAATCGGACGTCGGTGTACTGCTAGCAGAGTGGCCGCAAGTACTTGGCTGTGACACACCTAATTCTACACCTTCATTCCTCTCAGTGCATGTTTCAGAGAGGACTGAAGTTATAGTGGGGTTGGAGATCCCAGCTGATGCGGTGCAAGGAGAGGTCCGCTTTGTTCTTTGGTGTGGGTCTTTGAGGTAGGCTTGCCAACGAGCTGCATGGCAGGTCAACATATGTCTGGTCAGGCATGTGGTACCCAAGCGGCTGATGTTTTGGCCACGCGATATACGCTTGAGACATATGTTGCAAACAGCAGCTGTGCGATCTGATGCACTAGCCCAAAAAAGGCCCACACCAAAGAACTTTTTGAATGACGGGCAGAGGCAGCGGAGCTCTGCGGTGTGATTCCGTCGGTGTACTGCCCTTACGCTGGCCACCAAAGGGCATCCTGCCTCGTTGGAGATGTGCCTCCTCCTCATCCTCCTCCTCCTCCTCTCTCCTATTAGGCACCCACGTGGAGTCAGTGACCTCATCATCCCCTCCCTCCTCATCACTGGAGCCAATCTGGCAGTATGCTGCAGCTGCTGGAACATGACTGCCAGATTGGTGTCCTTCTTGAGCATCCCCTCTGTCTGCTCTCACGCTACTGCCTTCCTCTAGCTGGGTTTCATCATCAGACCCTTCGAAATGCTGGGCATCCTCCTGGAGCATGTACCCAACACTGTGCTCAAACAGTTCGGGGGACTCCTCAGGAGGAGGACATGGTGGGTCTAGGGAAGGAGTGACTGATGATGAGTCTGACATTGATACCAGGGAAGAGGACGCTTTGGCAGCTGCTTTGCCAGTACCCTGAGCCTGGGTGAGAGAGGATGAGGAGAAGGAGGAGGGCTTGGTCATCCACTCTACCAAGTCTTCGGCATGATGTGGCTCAACATGTCCAGCTGCCGAAAAGAAGGAGAAGCGTGTCCCATGGCCATGTGCTGATGACAATGCACCGCGTCCACGACCAGCACTGTTGCCCCCAGACACAGAGCCTGCTTGCCCTCTTTTATTGCCTCCTGACTGTCTGCCTCTCCTTGTTTGCCTTCCAGACATTCTAATGGATGGCCTGCAGGGAGATGGGAAAAAAAGCAATAAGGGCTACCTTCAGGTGTCCTTCTCTGTCCCTTTACTTAAGGATTTCTAAATATGGTTGAGGATGATTGCTTTCGCACAGAATAGCACAATGACAATTTCCCTGACTGTCCAAAAAACAAGGATTTCAAAGATGGTTGATGAGGAATGCTTTAGCACAGTATAGCACAATGAGAATTTCCCTCACTGTCCTTCCCTGTCCCTACAAACAAGGTTTAGCACAGTAAAACACACTGACACTCTCCCTACCTATAGTTTTCTGTCCCTATAATTTTTTTTTTTTTAAAGATGGTTGATGAGGAATGCTTTAGCACAGTATAGCACAATGAGAATTTCCCTCACTGTCCTTCCCTGTCCCTACAAACAAGGTTTAGCACAGTAAAACACACTGACACTCTCCCTACCTATAGTTTTCTGTCCCTATAAAAAATTTTTTTTTTAAAGATGGTTGATGAGGAATGCTTTAGCACAGTATAGCACAATGAGAATTTCCCTCACTGTCCTTCCCTGTCCCTACAAACAAGGTTTAGCACAGTAAAACACACTGACACTCTCCCTACCTATAGTTTTCTGTCCCTATAATTTTTTTTTTTTTAAAGATGGTTGATGAGGAATGCTTTAGCACAGTATAGCACAATGAGAATTTCCCTCACTGTCCTTCCCTGTCCCTACAAACAAGGTTTAGCACAATAAAACACACTGACACTCTCCCTACCTATAGTTTTCTGTCACTATAATTTTTTTTTTTAAAGATGGTTGATGAGGAATACTTTAGCACAGTATAGCACAATGAGAATTTCCCTCACTGTCCTTCCCTGTCCCTACAAACAAGGTTTAGCACAGTAAAACACACTGACACTCTCCCTACCTATAGTTTTCTGTCCCTATAAAATTTTTTTTTTTAAAGATGGTTGATGAGGAATGCTTTAGCACAGTATAGCACAATGAGAATTTCCCTCACTGTCCTTCCCTGTCCCTACAAACAAGGTTTAGCACAGTAAAGCACACTGACACTCTCCCTACCTATAGTTTTCTGTCCCTATATTTTTTTTTTTTTAAAGATGGTTGATGAGGAATGCTTTAGCACAGTATAGCACAATGAGAATTTCCCTCACTGTCCTTCCCTGTCCCTACAAACAAGGTTTAGCACAGTAAAACACACTGACACTCTCCCTACCTATAGTTTTCTGTCCCTATAATTTTTTTTTTTTAAAGATGGTTGATGAGGAATGCTTTAGCACAGTATAGCACAATGAGAATTTCCCTCACTGTCCTTCCCTGTCCCTACAAACAAGGTTTAGCACAGTAAAACACACTGACACTCTCCCTACCTATAGTTTTCTGTCCCTATAATTTTTTTTTTTTTTAAAGATGGTTGATGAGGAATGCTTTAGCACAGTATAGCACAATGAGAATTTCCCTCACTGTCCTTCCCTGTCCCTACAAACAAGGTTTAGCACAGTAAACCACACTGACACTCTCCCTACCTATAGTTTTCTGTCCCTATAATTTTTTTTTTTTAAAGATGGTTCATGAGGAATGCTTTAGCACAGTATAGCACAATGAGAATTTCCCTCACTGTCCTTCCCTGTCCCTACAAACAAGGTTTAGCACAGTAAAACACACTGACACTCTCCCTACCTATAGTTTTCTGTCCCTATAATTTTTTTTTTTTTTTAAAGATGGTTGATGAGGAATGCTTTAGCACAGTATAGCACAATGAGAATTTCCCTCACTGTCCTTCCCTGTCCCTACAAACAAGGTTTAGCACAGTAAAACACACTGACACTCTCCCTACCTATAGTTTTCTGTCCCTATAAAAAAATTTTTTTTTAAAGATGGTTGATGAGGAATGCTTTAGCACAGTATAGCACAATGAGAATTTCCCTCACTGTCCTTCCCTGTCCCTACAAACAAGGTTTAGCACAGTAAAACACACTGACACTCTCCCTACCTATAGTTTTCTGTCCCTATAATTTTTTTTTTTTTTAAAGATGGTTGATGAGGAATGCTTTAGCACAGTATAGCACAATGAGAATTTCCCTCACTGTCCTTCCCTGTCCCTACAAACAAGGTTTAGCACAGTAAAACACACTGACACTCTCCCTACCTATAGTTTTCTGTCCCTATAAAAATTTTTTTTTTTAAAGATGGTTGATGAGGAATGCTTTAGCACAGTATAGCACAATGAGAATTTCCCTCACTGTCCTTCCCTGTCCCTACAAACAAGGTTTAGCACAGTAAAACACACTGACACTCTCCCTACCTATAGTTTTCTGTCCCTATAATTTTTTTTTTTTTTAAAGATGGTTGATGAGGAATGCTTTAGCACAGTATAGCACAATGAGAATTTCCCTCACTGTCCTTCCCTGTCCCTACAAACAAGGTTTAGCACAATAAAACACACTGACACTCTCCCTACCTATAGTTTTCTGTCCCTATAATTTTTTTTTTTTAAAGATGGTTGATGAGGAATGCTTTAGCACAGTATAGCACAATGAGAATTTCCCTCACTGTCCTTCCCTGTCCCTACAAACAAGGTTTAGCACAGTAAAACACACTGACACTCTCCCTACCTATAGTTTTCTGTCCCTATAATTTTTTTCTTTTTAAAGATGGTTGATGAGGAATGCTTTAGCACAGTATAGCACAATGAGAATTTCCCTCACTGTCCTTCCCTGTCCCTACAAACAAGGTTTAGCACAGTAAAACACACTGACACTCTCCCTACCTATAGTTTTCTGTCCCTATAAATTTTTTTTTTTAAAGATGGTTGATGAGGAATGCTTTAGCACAGTATAGCACAATGAGAATTTCCCTCACTGTCCTTCCCTGTCCCTACAAACAAGGTTTAGCACAGTAAAACACACTGACACTCTCCCTACCTATAGTTTTCTGTCCCTATAATTTTTTTTTTTTTTTTAAAGATGGTTGATGAGGAATGCTTTAGCACAGTATAGCACAATGAGAATTTCCCTCACTGTCCTTCCCTGTCCCTACAAACAAGGTTTAGCACAGTAAAACACACTGACACTCTCCCTACCTATAGTTTTCTGTCCCTATAAAAATTTTTTTTTTTAAAGATGGTTGATGAGGAATGCTTTAGCACAGTATAGCACAATGAGAATTTCCCTCACTGTCCTTCCCTGTCCCTACAAACAAGGTTTAGCACAGTAAAACACACTGACACTCTCCCTACCTATAGTTTTCTGTCCCTATAATTTTTTTTTTTTTTAAAGATGGTTGATGAGGAATGCTTTAGCACAGTATAGCACAATGAGAATTTCCCTCACTGTCCTTCCCTGTCCCTACAAACAAGGTTTAGCACAGTAAAACACACTGACACTCTCCCTACCTATAGTTTTCTGTCCCTATAAAATTTTTTTTTTAAAGATGGTTGATGAGGAATGCTTTAGCACAGTATAGCACAATAAGAATTTCCCTCACTGTCCTTCCCTGTCCCTACAAACAAGGTTTAGCACAGTAAAACACACTGACACTCTCCCTACCTATAGTTTTCTGTCCCTATAAAAATTTTTTTTTTTAAAGATGGTTGATGAGGAATGCTTTAGCACAGTATAGCACAATGAGAATTTCCCTCACTGTCCTTCCCTGTCCCTACAAACAAGGTTTAGCACAGTAAAACACACTGACACTCTCCCTACCTATAGTTTTCTGTCCCTATAAAAAAATTTTTTTAACCACTTAACGACCGCCCACCGCCGATTTACGTCGGCAGAATGGCACCGACAGGCAGAATCACGTAGATCTACGTGATCGCCTTTGTGCAGTTGGGGGGTCCATCCGGACCCCCCTTCACTGCAGTGAGCGGCCGTTAAGTGTTCGGGAGCGATCAGGCATGAGGGGGCGGCCGCTCGATTCCGCCCCCCCCTCGCGATCGCTCCCGGCGAATGAAATTGCTTCCTCCTGCCTGAAATGTAAACACAGGCTGGAGGAAGTGATGTCATCTCCCTCGCCGCGGTCTTTTTGTCCGCAGCGCCGAGGAGAGAAGACACAGGTTAGTGCACCAACAGTCCACTGACACGTAGGTACACATAGGCACACAAATCACCCCCCAGTCACCCCCAGATCACCCCCCAGGTCACCCCAAAGCCCCCAATCACAGTGTCACTGATTGCAGTGATCATTTATTTTACTGATCACTGCATTTAGTGTCATCTGTGATTGTAAAAAGTTGCAGGGCAGTTAGGATTAGGCCCCTTTAGGTCCAGGGTAGCCCCCTAACCCCCCCCCCTAATAAAGGTTTAACCCCTTGATCACCCCCCAGGTAACCCTTTCACCCCCTAACTTCAGCGTCACTAAGCGATTGTTTTTCCGATCGCTGTATTCGTGTCGCTGGTGTTTTAGATAGGCAGTTATTTTTTTTTAGGTTCGCCGCAGGTTTTTATTAGTGTCAGGTACCCCCATATATTATTTTAACCCCCTGATTGCCCCTAGAGTTAACCCTTTCACCAGTGATCGCCGTATAAGCGTCACTGGTGTCACTGGTTAGCCAGTAAGTTATTTAGTTATTTAGGTTACCCGTCAGGTTTTT
This sequence comes from Rana muscosa, assembly GCA_029206835.1. Classification (NCBI taxonomy): domain Eukaryota; kingdom Metazoa; phylum Chordata; class Amphibia; order Anura; family Ranidae; genus Rana; species Rana muscosa. The sequence continues at coordinate 199,771,991 of CM055120.1, forward strand.
ATATAGTGTCAGGTACCCCCATATTTAACCTAATAAAGGTTTTAACCCCCTGATTGCCCCTAGTTAACCCTTTCACCAGTGATCACCATATAAAGGTTACGGGTGACGCTGGTTGATTAGTTTGCTTTTTATAGCATCAGGGCACCCGCCGTATATAACCCAATAAAGGTTTAACCCCCCTGATCGCCCGGCGGGTGAGATCAATTAGGTTTTAGCGCCAGAGAGGGTCTGCGTCGCCCCAGGCAGTGTTAGGTTAGTGCCAGTAACGCTAACACCCACGCGCAAAGCATACACCCCCCTTAGTGGTATAGTATCTGATCAGATCTGATCAAATCTATACTAGCATCCCCAGCGGTTTAGGGTTCCCAAAAACGCAGTGTTAGCGGGATCAGCCCAGATACCTGCTAGCGCCTGCGTTTAGCCCCTCCGCCCAGCCCAGCCCAGCCCAGCCCACCCAAGTGCAGTATCGATCGATCACTGTCACTTACCAAACACAACACACATAACTGCAGCGTTCGCAGTGCTTGGTTTTTGGGGCCCTGTACGCGGCTAGGCTCCCAAAAAGTCCCACACATGTGGTATCCCCGTACTCAGGAAAAGCAGCAGAATGTATTTTGGGGTGCAATTCCACATATAACCATGGCATGTGTGAGCAATATATCATTTAGTGACAAGTTTTTGTACATTTTTTTTTCTTTTTGTCATTATTCAATCATTTGGGACAAAAAAAAAAAATATTCAATGGGGTCAACATGCCTCTCAGCAAATAGCTTGGGGTGTCTACTTTCCAAAATGGGGTCATTTGGGGGGGTTTTGTGCCATCTTGGCATTTTATGGCCTTCAAAACTGTGATAGGTAGTGAGGAGTGAAATCAAAAATTTATGCCCTTAGAAACCTTGAAGGCGGTGCTTGGTTTTTGGGGTCCCGTACGCGGCTAGGCTCCCAAAAAGTCCCACACATGTGGTATCCCCGTACTCAGGAGAAGCAGCAGAATGTATTTTGGGGTGTAATTTCACATATGCCCATGGCATGTGTGAGCAATATATCATTTAGTGACAACTTTGTGCAAAAAAAAAAAAGTTTGTCATATTCCCGCAACTTGTGGCAAAATATAAAATATTCCATGGACTGAACATGCCTCTCAGTAAATAGCTTGGGGTGTCTACTTTCCAAAATGGGGTCATTTGGGGGGGTTTTGTGCTATTTTGGCATTTTATGGCCTTCGAAACTGTGATAGGTAGTGAGGAGTGAAATCAAAAATTTGCGCCCTTAGAAATCCTGAAGGCGGTGCTTGGTTTCCGGGGTCCCGTACGTGGCTAGGCTCCTAAAAAGTCCCAGACATGTGGTATCCCCGTACTCAGGAGAAGCAGCAGAATGTATTTTGGGGTGCAATTCCACATATAACCATGGCATGTGTGAGCAATATATCATTTAGTGACAACTTTTTGTATTTTTTTTTTTTTTTTGTCATTATTCAATCACTTGGGACAAAAAAATAAATATTCAATGGGCTCAACATGCCTCTCAGCAATTTCCTTGGGGTGTCTACTTTCCAAAATGGGGTCATTTGGGGGAGTTTTGTACTGCCCTGCCATTTTAGCACCTCAAGAAATGAGATAGGCAGTCATAAATTTAAAGCTGTGTAAATTTCAGAAAATGTACCCTAGTTTGTAAACGCTATAACTTTTGCGCAAACCAATAAATATACGCTTATTGACATTTTTTTTACTAAAGACATGTGGCTGAATACATTTTGGCCTAAATGTATGACTAAAATTGAGTTTATTCGATTTTTCTTATAACAAAAAGTAGAAAATATCATTTTTTTTCAAAATTTTCGGTCTTTTTCTGTTTATATCGCAAAAAATAAAAATTGCAGAGGCAATCAAATACCATTAAAAGAAAGCTCTATTTGTGGGAAGAAAAGGACGCAAATTTCATTTGGGTACAACATTGCATGTCCGCACAATTTACAGTTAAAGCAGCGCAGTGCCGAATCCCAAAAACAGGCCTGGTCCTAATGGCCCGAAATGGTCCGGGGCTTAAGTGGTTAAAGATGGTTGATGAGGAATGCTTTAGCACAGTATAGCACAATGAGAATTTCCCTCACTGTCCTTCCCTGTCCCTACAAACAAGGTTTAGCACAGTAAAACACACTGACACTCTCCCTACCTATAGTTTTCTGTCCCTATAATTTTTTTTTTTTAAAAGATGGTTGATGAGGAATGCTTTAGCACAGTATAGCACAATGAGAATTTCCCTCACTGTCCTTCCCTGTCCCTACAAACAAGGTTTAGCACAGTAAAACAGACTGACACTCTCCCTACCTATCCTTCTCTTTCCCTAAACTAAAGGAATCCAGGTTAAGCAAGAAAAAAAAAATGTCACTGTCCCTGCCTATGCTTCTCTTTCCCTGCTCCGGAACACACTACACTAGGCCGCCGTGCTGGCGGCCTTTTATAGTGTGGGGCGTGTACTAAACACCCTCAGCAATAATTGGCCACAGGCATCCTGCCTGTGGCCAATCATTGCTCTCCTCGCTGCCGGCGCTGTGATTGGCCAAGCATGCGGGGTCACAGTGCATGCTTGGCCAATCACAGCGCCTGGATGACACTGCGATGGCGTAGTGCATTGTGGGCCGCGAATTAGGCGCGAACGGCCCAAATCGTTCGTTGTTCGGCGAACGATCGAACAGCCGATGTTCGAGTCGAACGTATGTTCGACTCGAACACCGAGCTCATCCCTATTGGGGACATGAATCTGATCGAAGTCCTGGTGTACCTAGACAACATCATTGTCTTCGGGAAGACTCTGGAGGAGCATGAAGAAAGATTGGAGAAAGTCCTGAAGAGACTCAGTGAAGAGGGACTAAAACTCTCCAGAAAAAAATGTCAGTTCTACCAGTCCTCGGTCCACTATCTGGGGCACATAGTATCTGCAGAAGGAGTGTCTACAGACCCTGATAAACTGGATGCAGTCACCTCCTGGCCCAGACCAACTACAGTGACTGAGCTCAGATCCTTCCTAGGCTTCTGTTCCTACTACCGTAGATTTGTGGAAGGATTTGCAAAAATTGCCAAACCCCTAAATGAGTTACTGAAGACAGAAGGAGAGGAGGATGATACTGGCCCCAGGAAGCCTGGAGAGTCCGTGGAAGACCAGTGGACGGGGGAGTGTGAAGAAGCCTTCCAGATGTTAAAGAAGAGTCTTACCACTGCACCAGTCCTGGCCTATGCTGATCCCAAGAAGCCATATGAACTGCATGTAGATGCCAGCCATGATGGTCTAGGAGGGGTGCTATACCAAGAATATGAAGGGCAGTTGCACCCAGTGGCCTACGTTAGTAGAAGTCTGACACCCACAGAAAAGAACTACCCCATCCACAAGTTGGAGTTCCTGGCCCTAAAATGGGCAGTCGTGGATAAACTCAGAGATTACCTGTATGGAGCTGACTTCACAGTAAAGACTGACAATAATCCACTCACTTATCTCTTCACCACAGCCAAGCTGGATGCCACGGGTCACCGTTGGTTAGCAGCCCTAGCCGGATTCAACTTCAGCCTGAAGTATAGGCCTGGAGATGGAAACCGTGATGCAGACGCATTGTCCAGAAGAGGACACGCACCCACCCACCATCCAGAAGATTGGACCCAGGTAACCCCAGATGGGGTACGGGCCTTGTGTCAAGGGGTACAACTTCAAGCTAGTGGTGGGTCAAGGGCTGAAGAGATCGTGTTTCTTCGGTGGGGGTGCGCAAGTGTTACTGCAATGTGACCCAAGTTGGAGAGGATGACCTGCCAAAACTGTCTAAAAAGGACCTAAGGAGAGACCCGTTGGAAGATCCTTGGGGAAGATTAGCATTGGAGACATTGGAGGACCAGGATCCAGGCAGACTCCTGAAGGACCCCTCAAAGGTGGCCCGGTTGGTCCACAAGGAATGGGACAAGTTGCAGGTGCATCAAGGGGTGGTCTACTGAAGGGGCCCCTCTGATGACCTAGAAGAGAAGTGGCAGCTGTTTCTGCCAGAGAAATACAGAAGAACTGTTTTGGCTGCCTTACATAATAATCATGGCCACTTGGGGGCCGAACGAACATTTCAACTTGTAAGGGATAGGTTCTATTGGCCTTGTATGCGGGCTGAAGTGGAGGAGTACTGCCACTCTAGTGCACGCTGTATCCAGAGGAAGACATTGCCACGTCAAGCTGCCCCAATGGGCCATCTGCAGAGTCAGGGACCTTTGGACTTGGTGTGCATTGACTTTCTCTGTCTGGAACCTGACTTAAGTGGTCAAGGAAATGTTCTGGTGATAACTGACCATTTCACCCGTTATTCTCAGGCTTTTCCAGCCAAAGACCAGAAGGCATCCACTGTAGCTAAAATCCTAGTAGAGAAATACTTTGTGCATTATGGGCTGCCACAGCGCCTGCACTCTGACCAAGGGAGAGACTTTGAGAGTCGATTAATCAAGAAATTGCTGGACTCTTTGGGTATCAAGAAAACCCGCACCACCCCTTATCACCCTCAGGGTGATGCTCAGCCGGAGAGGTTCAACAGGACTCTGTTAAATATGTTGGGGACTCTGAGTAGCGAGCAGAAGCAGCATTGGAGCAAGTACATAGCAGCCATCGTGCATGCTTACAACAGTACCACTAGCGATGCCACAGGGTACTCTCCATATCACCTTATGTTTGGCAGGGAAGCAAGACTGCCTGTGGATCTGGCATTTGGCATATCAACGGATAGCACTTCAGCCACCTCACATAAGGGATATGTAGACAGACTGAGGAAGAGTTTGAAGCTAGCTTTTGAACAGGCCCAAGTGGCCTCGGAGCAAAGAGGAGCCCGGAACAAAAGGAACTTTGACCTCAAAGTTTGAATCCAGGATCTACAGCCAGGAGACAGAGTGCTGCTGCGAAACCTAGGAGTTCCAGGGAAGCATAAATTAGCAGACAGATGGAGACCGGAACCATACGTGATCTGTAAGAAGTTGCCAGACCTGCCGGTGTATCAGCTAAAACCAGAAGGGAAGATAGGGCCGCTGAAGACATGGCACCGAAATCATTTACTTCCACTTTCAGAAGCGGTTCGGATACCTCCTGTAGAAGATTCCCCTGGATCATCCTCAAGCTTGGAGACACCTAGGCCAAACACTCAGTCTCAGGTATCTCAGTCTGGAGAAATGGATGTCTCTGATCAGAGTGAAGAAGAAGAGCTTGGATGGTTGTGGCCTTCTCAGACCCCAGAACCCATGTCTATAGATCTTCCACCCTCTGAAGGTACTGTGAATAGTACATTGAATGTGGAAGCCACTGAGTTTGTTCCGTCTAGCCCTCTGTCTGAAGAGTGGGAAGATGCCATATGGTCACCTTCTGCTGATCATCAAGATTACTCCCAACATCTTCCTGCACCTGATCTGGATGTACCAGAAGTGTTGGAGCCCAGTGTACCTACTCCAGAAGAGGATACAGTGAGGGATAAAACAGTCACCCCAAGAGAACAAAGGGCCAAGAGAACTGTTCTTCCTCCTCGGAAGTTAACCTATACCCAGATGGGGGAAAGTTCTGAGGATACAGTAACGACTGCTCGAAGGACATTACCAATATCTCATCCTTCTGCCGTGCATTTGGTGGAAGGCAACCCCAGCTCACTCTCTGGCACAGTTAGGCAGGTCAACCCCATTGATGTAACAGGTGGGCAGGACAAGCTCCTTTCCCCGTTTTGGTGGGAGTTTCCTCCGCCAACTTCTCTAGCTGCCCTTAATGAGTTTGTATTCTCCTACTGTTGATACTGTCTTTGGGGACCAAAGATTTCAAGTGGGGGGAGTGTGTAGCGGGGTATCGTTTTCACCCACAAGACTACAGTTCCCAGCATGCTTTGAGGCACCCAGGGTGCATTTCCCAGCGCAAGGACTGCTGGAGTGGACTTTAAAAGGGAGAGGAGGGGCCTCGCTCTTTCTCTTGGAACGCCGCCCTCCTTGCAAGAGGATCCCTGTACTCACCTGCTGCGCGTGCAAGGCCTGAAGCCTGGGCCTCGCACTTTGTTCCAGAGAGCCTTCCGTTCCGCCGAGGAGCCTGAGGAGCATCTGATCCACCTGAGGTGCCACCATCTTCTGGAGGACCGAAGACCCAGTGCATCGTGGGCACGGTGAAGCCACTCACTGTATCGGAGGTACCGGACAGGAGTCGGTCCGGTTTGGGTGAGAGAGCGCTAGCTCAGAACCACATCTAAGTAACTTTGTTGCCTATTAACTTTGCCTAGGCCCATCATTGACCACAGTTATACTTTGGAGAGACTGTCTGCTGAACTGAGTTTATCAGTCTCTCCAGCTTTACCAAGTTAGCAAATCATCTGCTATCCCTATTGGATTACAGTTTGTTTCTTTATGTGCACCAACGAGAGTTGCTAGCGAAGATTCTTCAACAAACTATACCCCAAAGTTATAGTCAGGCCTGACTGGGTAGTATAGGACATTGCTGGGCGCCATTTTTGCTCACGAGGGAGGATAGCTGCAGCGGGGATATCTTATTGTTACTGCGTTATTGAATGTTATACTCTTTTAATGCGTGCGTCTATATTGCAGGGATCTGCATGAGAAATTGTATGCAAATTACCTTTTATACTTTTACCAATAGTAAAAAGTTATAGTTAAGTAATTTGGTGGTCAGTGTCAATTACTGTGCTGGGACACGGAAAGGGTGTTGTACCATATAACAGTATAGATATATTGCAATTGTGCCATCTTTCCCCCTTTCCTAACTGTGCCACGAGAGGTTAGAGCCGATTGCCAGGGGTTGATAGCGGTGCATTACAAGGCCCAAAACAAACAAGCAGCCCTCTTAAACTAGGGTATCACTATAAATATTTTTTAGGGATATTTATTATAGCAAAAAGTAAAAAATATTGCTCTATTTTTGTTTATAGCACAAAAAATTAAAACCACAGAGGTGATCAAATAGCACCAAAAGAAAGCTCTATTTGTGGGAAAAAAAGGACGTCAATTTTGTTTGTGAGCCATGTCGCACGACCGTGCAATTGTCAGTTAAAGCGACGCAGTGCCGAATCGCAAAAAGTGGCCCGGTCTTTGACCAGCAAAATGGTCCGGGGCTTAAGTGATTAAAGTAGTATATTAGGCTATGTTATGTGTTTGATTTTTTTTTAATGTTCTATTCCTTACCATCTGGCTAGCCTACGGCGTGGATGTTAACCAGTATGAGTTTGTCCAATCAGGCATTGTTTATATCTATTGTGTATCCCATTTAGTTCATGTTTGCTCTGTTTGGCCTTTTTGGAGCCATAAGGTTGCATACATGCAATATTTGGATACTTGTTATGTTAAGAGATAATGGTTGCAAAACTTGGAGTGTTTGCAGAGCTGGGTGGGTTTTTTTTTTTTTTTATTGTTACTTATGTACCCCTTTATTTTCACTACTGTAATGTGTCCACATGATCTGTCTCAACAGACTCCACCAGCAAGTATGAGCTTTATAGACGATTGTACTCTCCACTTTGATCTATATGTAGATCCACCATTCAAGATATAGTGCCCCTAAAATTTATTTAGTGCAACGTGCGGGACTTCACAACAAACTGAAATGTTTAACTGCATTGTTTTATCTGAAAAAGTGTAGGGTGGATCTTACAGTATTGTTAGAATCGCATATAGATGGGCACTTATTAACAGCTCATAAGTGCCCAATTGCCCATGTATTTTTTCATTCAATGCACACCTCCCAGTCTAGACGAGTCTCAATATCAATACCATTGTCTGTTTTCAGTTAGTGGATCTGCATCTACATGATCAGGATCATTTTATTTTTACAAATGCTAGACTCCAAAACAAACCTATATTGCTTTTACTATTTTATTTTCCTCTTCCCTTTAACTTTACAGTCCTGTTGGAGGGTCTTCAGAAAATGATGAAATATCGATTTACACCAACCGTATGGCTAGGAAACCTTTATATGGTTCTGCTTTCCCAAATGAACAGGCTCATCCTCAGGGGTAGGAGGTCATCCCATAGCCAAACCTGCTAGTTTTGCCAGATTTTTTTTTTTTTTTTAATTTTCATATCTTTATTAACCACTTAACGACCGCTCACTGTATATATACGTCGGCACAATGGCACCGACGGGCACAATCACGTAGAGTGTACGTGATTGCTTTTGTACAGTTGGGGGGTCCAATCGGACCTCCCTTCTGTACAGTGAGCAGTCGTAATTCGTCTGGGAGCGTTCCAAGATGGGGGGGCGGCCGTTCGATTCCGGCCACCCCCCCGCGATCGCTCCCGGCGAATGAGAATGCCCCCTCTGCCTGTGTAATGTAAACACAGGCAGAGGAAGCAGGAGGAAGTGATGTCATCTCTTGTGCGGCGCTCACATATACCAAGCGCCGTACAAGAGAAGACATCAAGGTTAGTGCACAAACACTACACTAACACCAGCACACATAGGCACATAAATCGCCCCCCCAGGCCCCCCCAGATCACCCCCCAGCCCCCAGTCACAGTGTCACTGATTGCAGTGAACATTTATTTACTGATCACTGCAATCAGTGACATTTGTGACTGTAAAAGTGTCACTATAGTTTAGTTTTAGGTCCAGTGTAGCCCCCTAACCCCCCCTAATAAAGGTTTAACCCCTTGATCACCCCCCAGATAACCCTTTCACCCCCTAGCACCGCCGTCGCTAAGCGATAATTTTTCTGATCGCTGTCTTAGCGTCGGTGATGCAGATCGGTAGCCAGTAATTTTTTTTAGGTTCGCCGCAGGTTTTTGTAGCGTCAGGTACCCCCATGAATTATCTAATAAAGGTTTAACCCCCTTGATTGCCCCCCAGGTAACCCTTTCACCCCCTATCACCACTGTCGCTAAGCGATCATTTTCCTGATCGCTGTCTTAGCGACGGTGATGCAGATCGGTAGCCAGTATTTTTTTTTAGGTTCGCCGCAGGTTTTTATAGCGTCAGGTACCCCCATAAATTATCTAATAAAGGTTTAACCCCCTTGATCGCCCCCCAGGTAACCCTTTCACCCCCTATCACCACTGTCGCTAAGCGATCATTTTTCTGATCGCTGTCTTATCGTCGGTGATGCAGATCGGTAGCCAATAATTTTTTTTAGGTTCGCCGCAGGTTTTTATAGCGTCAGGTACCCCCATAAATTATCTAATAAAGGTTTAACCCCCTTGATCGCCCCCCAGGTAACCCTTTCACCCCCTATCACCACTGTCGCTAAGCGATCATTTTTCTGATCGCTGTCTTAGCGTCGGTGATGCAGATCAGTAGCCAGTATTTTTTTGTTAGGTTCGCCGCAGGTTTTTATAGCGTCAGGTACCCCCATAAATTATCTAATAAAGGTTTAACCCCCTTGATCACCCCCCAGGTAACCCTTTCACCCCCTATCACCACTGTTGCTAAGCGATTATTTTTCTGATCGCTGTCTTAGCGTCGGTGATGCAGATCGGTAGCCAGTAATTTTTTTAGGTTCGCCGCAGGATTTTATAGCGTCAGGTACCCCCATAAATTATCTAATAAAGATTTAACCTCCTTGATCGCCCCCAGCTAACCCTTTCACCCCCTATCACCACTGTCGCTAAGTGATCATTTTTCTGATCGCTGTCTTAGCGTCGGTGATGCAGATCGGTAGCCAGTAATTTTTTTTAGGTTCGCCGCAGGTTTTTATAGCGTCAGGTACCCCCATATATTATCTAATAAAGGTTTTAACCCTCTAATTGCCCCCAGTTAACCCTTTCACCAGTGATCATCATATAAGTGTTACGGGTGACGCTGGTTAGTTAGTTTGCCTTTTATAGTGTCAGGGCACCCGCCGTATATAACCCAATAAAGGTTTAACCCCCTGATCGCCCGGCGGGTGATACCAATTAGGTTTTAGCGTCAGAGAGGGTCTGCATCACACCCCAGGCAGCGTCAGGTTAGTGCCAGTAATGCTAACACCCACGCGTGAAGCATACACCCTCCTTAGTGGTATAGTATCTGAACAGATCTGATCTGATCAGATCTATACTAGCGTCCCCAGCAGTTTAGGGTTCCCAAAAACGCAGTGTTAGTGGGATCAGCCTAGATACCTGCTAGCACCTGCGTTTTGCCCCTCCGTCCAGCCCAGGCCACCCAAGTGCAGTGTCGATCGATCACTGTCACTTGCAAAACACAACACACATAACTGCAGCATTCGCAGAGACAGGCCTGATCCCTGTGACTCCAGTGCTGTAGGAGGTGATTTCACCCCCACAGTTAAAAAAAAAAGCAAATATGCCGAAGCATGGGGGCAACAGGGGCGGAGGAGTGATTTTGCTCCTAATGCCGCGTACATACGGTCGAAATTCCGACGGAGGCTTGCCCGTGGAAAAGTCCGACCATGTGTGTGCGGCATAACTTTTTTGCGGGAGGATGCCCCCATGCTTCGGCATATATAAATGGTGCATGTATGCCCATCATTAGAAGTGGGTGGATGAAGGGCGGTATTCTAATGGTGGGCATACCCACCCGATCAATCTCTTTTTTCGTTCAGCCAACTGGCTGCATGAAAAAAAAAGATTACAATACATGTCCAACAAGGACCAGCAACGTACTGGTATGTTGCTGGACTTTGAATGTTTATACCAGAATGATGCCTGCGGGTTTAGGTATCATCTTGGTATCATTCTTTTCAGCCAGCGGCCGGCTTTCATGTAAAAGCAATCCTACTGGCTAATTAGCCTCTGGACTGCTTTTACAAGCAGTGGGAGGGAATGTCCCCCCCCGGATATAAAAAGCGCCATTGGGAAATTGGAAAAGCATTTTATCACACCGATCTTGGTGTGGTCAGATGCTTTGAGGGCAGAGGAAAGATCTAGGGTCTAGACCCCAGTTTTTTCAAAAAAAGAGTACCTGTCACTACCTATTGCTATCATAGGGGATATTTACATTCCCTGAGATAACAATAAAAATGATAAAAAATAAATAAATATGGAAGGAACAAATTAAAAATAAAATAAAAAAGCAAAATTAATAATAATAAAAAAAAAGCACCCCTGTCCTGCCCTGCTCTTGCCCAATGGCGAACGCAAGTGTCGGTCTGGTGTCATATGTAAACAGCAATTGCACCATGCATGTGAGGTATCACCGCGAAGGTCAGATCGAGGGCAGTAATTTTAGCAGTAGACCTCCTTTGTAAATCTAACGGGGTAACCTGTAAAGGCTTTTAAAGGCTTTTAAAAATGTATGTAGTTTGTCGCCAATGCGCGTTTGTGCGAAATTTTAAAGCATGTCGTGTTTGGTATCTATGTACTCGGCCTAAGATCATCTTTTTTATTTCATCAAACATTTGGGCAATATAGTGTGTTTTAGTGAATTAAAATTTAAAAAAGTGTATTTTTCCCCAAAACATGCGTTTGAAAAATCGCTGCGCAAATACTGTGTAGAAAAAAAAAATGCAACACCCACCATTTTATTCTGTAGGGCCTTTGCTTTAAAAATATATATATAATGTTTGGAGGTTCAACATAATTTTCTTGCAAAAAAAAAAAATGTTTTCATGTAAACAAAAAGTGTCAAAAAGGGCTTTGTCTTCAAGTGGTTAGAAGAGTGGATGTAAGCTTCCTAATGTTGTGTATAAAATGCCAGAGCAGTTCAAAACCCCCCCAAATGACCCCATTTTGGAAAGTAGACACCCCAAGCTATATACTGAGAGGCATGTCGAGTCCATGGAATATTTTATATGTTGACACAAGTTGCGGAAAAAAGAAATTTTTTAATTTTTTTATTTCTTTTTTGCACAAAGTTGTCACTAAATGATATATTGCTCAAACATGCCATGGGCATATGTGGAATTACACCCCAAAATACATTCTGTTGCTTCTCCTGAGTACGGGGATACCACATGTGTGAGACTTTTTGGGAGCCTAGCCGCGTACGGGACCCCAAAAACCAATCACTGCCTTCAGGCTTTCTAAGGGTGTAAATTTTTGATTTCACTTCTCACTGCCTATCACAGTTTCGGTGGCCATGGAATGCCCAGATGGCACAAAACCCCCCCAAATGACCCATTTTGGAAAGTAGACACCCCAAGCTATTTGCTGAGAGGTATTGTGAGTATTTTGTTGATCTCGCTTTTTGTCACAAAGTTTTGAAAATAAATAAATAAATAAATAATTTTCTTTCTTCATTTTCAAAAACAAATGAGAGCTGTAAAATACTCACCATGCCTCTCAGCAAACAGCTTGGGGTGTCTACTTTCCAAAATGGGGTCATTTGGGGGGGTTTTGTGCTATTTTGGCATTTTATGGCCTTCGAAACTGTGATAGGTAGTGAGGAGTCAAATCAAAAATTTGTGCCTAGAAATCCTGAAGGCGGTGCTTGGTTTTCGGGGTCCCGTACGTGGCTAGGCTCCTAAAAAGTCCCACACATGTGGTATCCCCGTACTCAGGAGAAGCAGCAGAATGTATTGTGGGGTGCAATTCCACATATAACCATGGCATGTGTGAGCAATATATAATTTAGTGACAACTTTTTGTAATTTATTTTTTTATTTTTTTGTCATTATTCAATCACTTGGGACAAAAAAAAAATATTCAATGGGCTCAACATGCCTCTCAGCAATTTCCTTGGGGTGTCTACTTTCCAAAATGGGGTCATTTGGGGGGGTTTTGTGCTATTTTGGCATTTTATGGCCTTCAAAACTGTGATAGGTAGTGAGGAGTGAAATCAAAAATTTGCGCCCTTAGAAATCCTGAAGGCGGTGCTTGGTTTCCGGGGTCCCGTACGTGGCTAGGCTCCTAAAAAGTCCCACACATGTGGTATCCCCGTACTCAGGAGAAGCAGCAGAATGTATTTTGGGGTGCAATTCCACATATAACCATGGCATGTGTGAGCAATATATCATTTAGTGACAACTTTTTGTAATTTATTTTTTTATTTTTTTGTCATTATTCAATCACTTGGGACAAAAAAAAAATATTCAATGGGCTCAACATGCCCCTCAGCAATTTCCTTGGGGTGTCTACTTTCCAAAATGGGGTCATTTGGGGGGGTTTTGTACTGCCCTGACATTTTAGCACCTCAAGAAATGAGATAGGCAGTCATAAATTTAAAGCTGTGTAAATTCCAGAAAATGTACCCTAGTTTGTAGACGCTATAACTTTTGCGCAAACCAATAAATATACGCTTATTGACATTTTTTTTACTAAAGACATGTGGCTGAATACATTTTGGCCTAAATGTATGACTAAAATTGAGTTTATTCGATTTTTCTTATAACAAAAAGTAGAAAATATCATTTTTTTTCAAAATTTTCGGTCTTTTTCCGTTTATATTGCAAAAAATAAAAATCGCAGAGGCAATCAAATACCATTAAAAGAAAGCTCTATTTGTGGGAAGAAAAGGACGCAAATTTCGTTTCGGTACAACATTGCATGTCCGCACAATTTACAGTTAAAGCAGCGCAGTGCAAAATTCTGAAATCACCTTTGGTCCTTTAGCTACCAAATGGTCCGGGGCTTAAGTGGTTAAACATTTTCCGATTTCCAACAATACATACATTCCCTCCTTCCCTCCCCCCCTATCTCCCATACAAAAAAATAATTAATCAAAACATCGTTTCACATTAAAACCATTACAATCCAAAACTCCTCTACCCCGATACTTCTTATCTCACCCTCCATTCTACATCTCTCAGCCGACCACTAATTGACCTAGACCACACTCACACTTCCTTCCTCCAAAACATCCATTCCCTTCTGCGACTGCTTTACTTATATTAAATTACAATTTTCCTTTTTTTTTTTTTCTTGCCACGATTTCCAAATCTTATCAAATTTTTTTAGGGCTCCTTGTCTAACATAGGTTGTCCTTTCCTTTAGGATAGTTATGTTCATGTTTTGTCCTTACTAAGGGGGGGGGGTGGGGAGATTGATTGCCATCTCTGTGCAATCAGCCTCCTTGCTTGAAATAAGCATCTTGTTATTGCTAACTGAGTGTAGGCATTTGACCCCTCGCCCTTTACCCAGCCCAGTACACATTGTAGGGGTTCCAGCTCTATGTCAACCTCAAAGACTTGCTCAATTGTTCTCACTACCTCCCTCCAATACCGGAATAACTTCGGGCATCGCCAGAACATATGGATTATATCACTGTTTACTCCACCACATCTGGGACAACTGGCATCTCTTCTACCGCCAAAGCGGAAAAGTTTATACGGAGTATAATATGCTCTATTTAGCAAAAACAGGTGAGACATCCTCTGCAAGGGAGACAGTGAGACTGACGAAGCAAGTTCCAAAATTCTTTTCCACTGTTCGTTAGATAAGTTACCAATATCTCTTTCCCACTTCCTCTTCTTGTGTACCTGGCCCTGGGTTCCCCTTAGGCTCCCCTTATGTAAATGTAAGTATATTTTTGTTATTGAGCCCTTAGATGTTTTAGTGTTGATAATTTCTTTTAACAGGGGAGTCTTGCTCCAGGTCATTACTATTCCTTTATATTGTTTTGTTAAGGCATGTCTGATCTGCAAATATTTATAAAAGGATTTATTTGAAAGATTATATTGTTCTTTTAATGTCTGAAAAGTTTTTAATATGCCATCTTGGTACAGCTGGGAGATATATTTAATCCCCTGTCTTTCCCATTCCTTAACTGTTCCCATCTTCTGTATCTCCTTTAAATTATCATTCTCCCATAGGGGGGTATACTCCGTGATGCCATCATATCCCAACGCTATCTTCACTGCTTTCCATATTCTAATCATGAGATCAAGGGTAGGTAATTTCCGTGGGAGAGATCCTGCTTCCATGGCTTCTACCATAGTGTCATGTGTAGGATGTTGTAATAATATTCTCTTCCTTATTTCTTCTCCTTGCATGTTACTACCCTTCATGTATTGTATCTGTGCCGCCAAAAAGTAACTAAATGGGTGTGGGAGTGCCACTCCCCCCTCTTGTTTTGTCCTCTGTAGGGTATTTAATTTTATTCTTGCTGCACCTCCTTTCCAAATCAACTCCCTAAATGTAGTGTCTATTTTCTGAAACCATTTATTGTATATCCAAACTGGTGAATTTTGTAAGACATATAGGAGCTGTGGCATCCACACCATTTTTATTAAATTGCAGCGGCCTGCTACTGACAATGGGAGGCATTTCCACACCTTGATTTTCCCTTTGTATTTTTTAAGCAGAGGAATCAGATTATCTAGAATATAGTGGTTAGGGTCTCTAGATATATACACCCCCCAGATATTTAATTTGTGTTGTTATTTGAATTTGTGAAGCCTCTTGCGGGAGTAGGTTTGACAGAGGGTCCACCGGTAGCAGCATGGATTTTCCCCAGTTTATATTAAGGCCTGAAAAGCGTCCAAAAATCTCTATTTGTTTCATGGCCTTACCAAGGGAGTGCTGTGTATCTCCCAGTAACAAAAGGAGATCGTCCGCGTATAATACCACTTTATCCTCTATCTCACCTCTTATAAATCCTCTTATCTCAGAGTCTGACCTAAGTGCAATCGCAAGGGGCTCGATTGCGAGGGCGAAGAGAAGTGGGGACAAAAGGCACCCCTGTCTCGTTCCCCTCTGCAATCTGAACCTCTCGGAATACACATTGTTCACTTTCACTCTGGCCTCTGGGGTGCTGTACAGCATCTTGACCCATTTCATAAAAATAGGGCCGACCCCAAACTCCCTTAAGACTCTCCATAGATATTGCCACTCTATACTGTCGAAGGCCTTGGCAGCATCCAACGAAACAATTGCTCTTTTTCCATCTTCCTCTGTTGGAATCTGGAGGTTCAGAAAAACTCTTCTTATATTTGTGGAGGTGGCCCTACCTGGTATAAAACCCGATTGATCGGGATGTACCAGTTTCTCAACTATTTTGTTTAATCTAGCTGCCAAGAGCTTCGACAGTATTTTTATGTCAGTGTTGAGTAAAGAAATAGGTCTATACGAGAAGGTTTCAAGTGGATCCTTACCCTCTTTGTGGATAACTATTATTGTGGAGTCCATCATAGACGTGGGGAGTTCTCCTTTAGCTAATGAGCAATTTAAAACCCTGGTGAGTTCCGGGAGTAACTCCTTCCCGAAATACCGGTAGGTCTCTGCTGGGAGGCCATCCGGTCCTGGGGTTTTATGCCCCGCCATCCCCTGTACGGTCAGCTGTATTTCTTCTAAGGTCAGGGGTTTGTCTAATTCCTCTCTATCCAGCTCAGAGAGCGAAGGCATCACTAGACTTCCAAAAAATGTGTCCAATTCTTCTCTCCTTTCCTCTTGACTTGAACTATACAAGTCTGCATAGAAATCACGGAATCTTTGTGCTATTTCTGATGTTTGGTGGGCCACCCTATCTTCGTTCACCCTTATTGCTGGCACCCCTGAGCTAGGTGTGTTAGTTTTAATTAAATGAGCTAGCATCCTGCCTGCACTTTCCCCTTCCGCAAATGCTACTTGTCTTTGATAAATTTGCTTATTTTCTACTTTCTTCAACATTATTAAACAGTAGTTCTGTTGTGCTTGCATCCATACTCTGGAATTATTAGGTGTTGGGTCTTTAATAGTTTTGCCAGATTATTAGAGACATTTTTATGGTGGATGCCTGGAGACCAGGGATGAGCCGAACACCCCCCTGTTCGGTTCGCACCAGAACCTGCGAACAGATAGAATGTTCGCATGAACTTTATAACCCTATTAAATACAATGGACTCGAACGTTCGAAATCTAAAGTGCTAATTATAAAGGCTTATATGCAAGTTATTGTCCTAAAAAGTGTTTGGGGACCCGGGTCCTGCCCCAGGGGACATGTATCAATGCAATTTTTTTTTTTTAAATGACGTTTTTACGGAAGCAGTGATTTTAATAATGCTTAAAATGAAAAAATAAAAGTGAAATTTTCCTTTAAATTTCGTACCTGGGGGGTGTGTATAATATGCATGTAAAGTCGTGCATGTTTCCCGTGCTTAGAACTGTCCCTGCACAAAATTTCATTTTTGAAGGAAAAAAAGTCATTTAAAACTCAATCGCGGCTATTAATGAATTGTCGGCTCCCGGCAATACATAGAAAAGTCATTGATAAAAAAAAAAAAAGCGTGGGGGTCCCCCCAAATTCAATTACCAGGCCCTTCAGGTCTGGTATAGATATTAAGGGGAACCCCGCCGCAAATGTAAAAAAAAATGCGTGCGGTTCCCCCCAAATATCCATACCAGGCCTTTCAGATCTGGCATGGATTTTAAGGGGAACTCCACCCCAAATTTTTTAAAAAAATGGCGTGGAGTCCCCCCAAAAATCCATACCAGACCCTTATCCGAGCACGCAACCTGTCGTCAAGAAAACTGGCAAGAAACTCGACGAGAAAAATAGAGAACCTGCTCTCTATTTTCTCGTTGAGATTCTCGTCAGCAAGTTTCTCGACGAGAAAAGTGTGTGTGTGTACACTTACCTGTCGCCGTGGAAACCCACGCATGCTCGAAATGACTTTGACGCATGCGCAGTAGCTTCCTAGGCATAGGTAGGGTGTAGCAAGATGGCGGCGACGGCATCGAATGTGACGAGCGCACGCTCGTCGTAGTCGATGACGTCACCGCGTTCGCTCCATTCAAAGAACCACGGGTTCTTTGAATGGATCGTGTGTACACTCGGCCGGGACAAGTTTCTTGTCCAAGAATCTCGTCAAGAAAAACGACGAGTTTTATCATGACGAGATTCTCGGCCGTGTGTACAAGGCCTAACAGTGTAAATTTGCTGTCCTTTCAAAATAACTCAACACACAGCCATTAAAGTCTTAACCGCTGGCAACAAAAGTGAGTACACCCCTAAGTGAAAATGTCCACATTGGACCCACTAAGCCATTTTCCCTCCCTGGTGTCATGTGACTCGTTAGTGTTACAAGGTCTCAGGTGTGAATGGGAAGTGTTACATTTGGTGTTATCGCTCTTACTCTCTCATACTGGTCACTGGAAGTTCAACATGGCACCTCATGTTAGAAGATTGCCAACACCCTGAAACTGAGCTGCAGCACTGTGACCAAAACCATACAGCGGTTTAACAGGACAGGTTCCACTCAGAACAGGCCGCCTCGCCATGGTCGACCAAAGAAGTTGAGTGCACATGCTCAGCGTCATATTGGGAGGATGTCTTTGAGAAATAGACGTATGAGTGCTGCCAGCATTGCTGCAGAGGTTGAAGCGGTGGGGGGGTCAGCCTGTCAGTGCTCAGACCATATGCCACACGCTGCATCATATTGGTCTGCATGGCTGTCTTCCCAAAAGGAAGCCTTTTTCTAAAGATGATGCACAAGTAAGCCTGCAAACAGTTTGCTGAAGACAAGCAGACTAAGGACATGGGATTACTCATCCCCAGGAACATGAAGGGCCACAGGAAGGTCTTATGTGTAGAATTACTGTGCTTTTTTATGACAGACATGCTGAGAGAAATATTATTCTGGAAGGTACAGCCAGTATATACCTTGCTGTCTTTTCCACACTCGGGAGAGTTGATACTGCGGAGTACTGCTAATTGGAGCTGGGTATTACAGCCTGTACTGGACAAAGGTGGCCTATATGGGAATTCTGTTATGCCGTCCTTGTTGGTAATTAGGGATGAGCTCGATGTTCGGGTCGAACATAAGTTCGACTTGAACATCGGGCGTTCGCCGAATAACGAACATTATGGGGCGTTTGTGGCAAACTTGAGTGCTGCAGAATGCTCCATAATGCACTGCGAGATTGAAGTGTATTGCTGTATGATGATTGGCCAAAGCATGTACCTGACCTGCATGCTTTGGCCAATCCCAGCGCCCTCTGCTAAGAGAGACATAATTGGCCAAAGGCAGGGTGCTGCCTTTGACCATGGCTCAGGGGGACCAAGTCCACGCCCCACACTATATAAGGCTGCCTACACGGCAGCCCTGTGTAATGAGACAGAGACAGAGACGTTAGCTCTCACAGTAGATGCGTTTTTCCAGTGATTCCAGCCAGTCAGGAACTATTTTTAAGTTCACATATACATCAGTAGCCCTCGCAGCGGGTTTCCCCCAATACTGTATCTTGCATACTCAAACACTTTAGCCTCCTGGCTTTCATTCTAGTGATCCGGCTGTCTCAGGCCTTTAGCCTAGGCCTAAAGTCTGCTCCTCAGAACAGAGTTTCCTAGAGATAAGCTCACTCCTCGCTTACTCCTGGTCAGCGCTTTGCTGCTCAAACATCAATAACATCTGCCTCTTGCAGACACGCACACTTTGGCTGCACCCATGCAGCATAGAAAGCCTCTGACTCTCAGAGGGATGGGAGTCCACCTGACTCCCATGCACAGACTTCCTGTCTGTTGGGTGGAGCCCTGATCCATAGTCATGTCAGAACTAAATAGCCGAAGACACAGCTGTTCAATCAGCATGTCTTTCTCTACCAAATCTGGCGTAAACCAACACTCTTTAAGGACGCACAGGATCCCACCGTCACAATATATATATATATATATATATACACACACACACAGTCAGTCTAGTGTGTGTATATATATATATATATATATATATATATATATATATATATATATATACTCTGCATCCAGTGTACCAGTGTAGCCTATATCTACAGTGCATTCCGTGGTGTACTTTTTCTAATACACTTCAGGTGGTGTATTAATATCTATACAGTCTTGTGTGTGTATATATCTACAGTGCGTTCCGTGGTTTACTGTTTCTACTTCACTTCTGGTGGTATACACAGTACACAATACAGTGCAGCCATAGTGCAGTTGCTACTACTTTTCTCGTAGTGTACACAGTACACCATACGGTGCAGCTGTAGTGCGGTTGCTACTACACTTCTGGTGGTTTACACAGTACACAATACAGTGCAGCCGTAGTGCAGTTGCTACTACTTTTCTGGTGGTGTACACAGTACACAATACAGTGCAGCCGTAGTGCAGTTGCTACTACACTTCTGGTGATGTACACAGTACACAATACAGTGCAGCCATAGTACAGTTGCTACTACTTTTATGGTGGTGTACACAGTACACAGTACAGTGCAGCCGTAGTGCAGTTGCTACTACACTTCTGGTGGTGTACACAATACAGTGCCACCGTAGTGCAGTTGCTACTACTTTTCTGGTGGTGTACACAGTACACAATACAGTGCAGCCGTAGTGCAGTTGCTACTACTTTTCTGGTGGCGTACACAGTATCTAATACAGTGTAGTGTGGTGTTGCAAAACAAAATATACATTATGTCCGGAAGGCTACCAAGGAGAGGAAAACGCTCACAGGCCACTAAAAGAGGGCAAGCAGGCTCTGTGTCTATAGTCAACAGTGCTGGTCGTAGACATGGTGCATCCTCTGCAGGTGGGGCATGCTTGTCCTTTTTTTCTGCTGCTGGCTGTATTATTAAGCCAGAACATGCAGAAGAGTTGGTGGAGTGGATAACAAAGCATCCTTATCCTCCTCTGTCACCCAGGCTCAGAGTAGTTTGCCGTCCAATGCAGCTGCCAAAGCGGCCTATTCCACTGGCTCCTTGTCTACAGTCACTCCTTCCGTAGCTCCACCATCATGCACGGAGGATTCCCCAGAACTATTCGACCAGTGTCGGGCAGTGGCGGCTCGTCCATAGGGGGCGCCTGGGCGCCGCCCCCCACAGGCAGTCAAAAAATATTTTTTTTTTTTAAAATGTCCCTTTAAAAAAAAAAAAGTTGAAAA
Source organism: Rana muscosa (assembly GCA_029206835.1). NCBI lineage: Eukaryota > Metazoa > Chordata > Amphibia > Anura > Ranidae > Rana > Rana muscosa. The sequence continues at coordinate 199,792,659 of CM055120.1, forward strand.
AAAGGTCCTTATGTGTCCGGGCGCCGGGCGCAGTGACTTAAGGGAAGCGCCACGTCTATGCAATCACAAGATTGCAGACGAGGCGCTTCATTTGCAGCCAAAAATCGCCTTTGTGGCGCGGTCGATCGCGCCACAGCTTCTGGCGCGATAGACTGTATTATGGCACAGCCGGGCGGGTGCATTTGCATAGACTTTTCTGTTCCGACGTCACTTCCGGTATATACACTAGACGATTACAGGAAGTGACGTCAGCACTCACAGCTCCGTGGAACCTACTACCCGAGCGGTACATCAACAGGTAAGCTGAAGCTCCCGGTGCCATGCCTTCCTTAGATTCAGACCTCTCTCTGCTCTGGGAACGGAAGCTGCAGTGCTCTGGCTTGACTTCAGTGACTTGTTATGTCATCTGACTTTTCTCAGCTCTGCCATCCTGTGTACTCCAAGAAACTGACAGGTCGGCAGATTAGCGATCTCAAGAATGTGAGGAGAGAATGTGAGTCAGTGACAGCTTCAGCTTTAACCCCTGCCAGGTATATTTTTGGAGATGGTGGACAAGTGCAGGTACAAGAAGGCAATGTGTAGGGGGATGGGGGCCAATATGTACATGGAGGATGCAATACATGAGGGGACGTGTAAAAGGAAGGGGGGTAAATGTGGGCAAGAGGGGGTATTGTGTACAGGTAGGGTGTACTACATACAGAGAGGGGGGGTAATATGTATGGGGGGTAATATGTACAGGGAGGGGAGTTAATATGTACAGGGGGGTTAATATGTACAGGGAAGGGGGTTAATATGTACAGGGGGGGTAATATGTACAGGAGGGGGTTAATATGTACAGGAGGGTGTAATATGTACAGGGGGGTTAATATGTACAGGGAAGGGGGTTAATATGTACAGGGGGGTAATATGTACAGGAGGGGGTTTAAATGTACAGGGGGGGTAATATGTACAGGAGGGGGTTAAAATGTACAGGGGGGTAATATGTACAAGGAGGGGGTTAATATGTACAGGGGGGTAATATGTACAAGGAGGGGGTTAATATGTACAAGGTGGGGGTTAAAATGTACAGGGGGAGTTAATATGTTCAGGAGGGTGTAATATGTACAAGGAAGGGGGTAATATGTACAGGGGGGGGGGTAATATGTACAGGAAGGGGTAATATGTACAGGTGGGTGTACTATGTACAAGGAGGGGGGAAATATGTACAGGGAGGAGGGGGGTAATATGTACAGGGAGGAGGGGGTAATATGTACAGGGAGGAGGGGGTAATATGTACAGGGAGGAGAGGGGTAATATGTACAGGGAGGAGAGTGGTAATATGTACAGGGAGGAGGGGGGTAATATGTACAGGGAGGAGGGGGTAATATGTACAGGGAGGAGGGGGTAATATGTACAGGGAGGAGGGGGTAATATTTACAGGGAGGAGGGGGGTAATATGTACAGGGAAAGGGGGGGGGGAATATGAACTCGAGGGTGTAATATGTACAGGGATGGGAGTTAATATGTACAGGTGGGTCTACTATGTACAGGGAGGAGGGTAATATGTACAAGGAGGGGGTGTAATATGTACAGGGGGGGGTAATATGTACAGGGGGGTAATATGTACAGGAGGGTGTAATATATCTGTGACTGCACTATATACCCTGATCTGTGAGGCTGAGCTGTATACTCTGTGCTGTGATGCTGGGGCTGTATACTCTGTGCTGTGATGCTGGGGCTGTATACTCGGTGCTGTGATGCTGGGGCTGTATACTCTGTGCTGTGATGCTGGGGCTGTATACTCTGTGCTGTGATGCTGGGGCTGTATACTCTGTGCTGTGATGCTGGGGCTGTATACTCTGTGCAGTGATGCTGGGGCTGTATACTCTGTGCAGTGATGCTGGGGCTGTATACTCCTGACACTATGGGTGGAAGCAAGTGGAATACAGGGGACGGAGTGTGTATTCTATAAGGGTGGGGATTATGAGAAGTGGGAGGGGTCAAAAAGAAAGGGCGGGGTCTGGCGCCCCCCCATCCTAAAACTTCACCAGCCGCCACTGGTGTCGGGTACATGCTACTGGAGGATGCACAGCGATTTCAAGGCTCCGATGTTGGTTCCCAGGTTGAGGAAGGGAGTAATGTGAGCCTTGAGAGAAGGGGTGCCAAGAAGGACAAGAAACTGGCAGTTTTGTTCCCTCAGCTGCAGCATACTGCCAAGTTTTCTCCAGTGACGAGGAGGGAGGGGATGATGAGGTCACTGACTCTACTTGGCCCCCATGAAAATAGGCAGATGGTGCTTTTGGAAGTGCACCCATATAAACACATGGGTGTGTCTTTATAGAGCCCACGTCAGTGTAGCAGGGGCACACAGGGGAAGTCACCTGATAAGACAGGGAGCAGATTACATCTCTTTAAAGTGATGTCAGTCAGAAATGGGTCCATGTGGGTAATGATTGGAAAAGGGATGCAAAGTTGAGTTTAGGCTTGTGTGTTCTGACCCCTCCTGGGTCAAAACAAGGGGGTGATGATATGTGGCAGAGTGTTTCCCTGCCAGAGTTAAGAAAGTGCTTTTGACCCAGAATTCTTAACCAGATGGGTTGAGGGAGGGGGCTCCAGGGGGTTTGCTTAATGCAGAGGAAACTGACAGTTAATTGTTTTCTAAAGCCCGTTTTGGGACCTGGACCCTGGAGTTTTCAAAGTAATCGCCAATCCTGGGTCCATGTATTCAGAATAATCAATGCACTAATTGGTCAGGGCTCCACGTGGGAGCCAAAGCAGCAATGGGCTGCATATTATGTGCACGGAGTGTGTATGAAGACTATGAGAGGCAGACAAAGGACCTAAAGGGCAAGGCCAAAGCAGGAGTGTTTTATGTATAATTCAAGAAGCTGAATGTCTATTGCCTTGCTATATATACTTCTTTTCAAAATTGTTGCGATTTTTTTGTTTATAGCGCAAAAAAAACCTGCAGAGGTGATCAAATACAATCCAAAGAAAGTTCTATTTGTGGGAAAAAAAGGACATCGATTTTATATAGGTACAGCGTCGCACGACCACACAATTGTCAGTTAAAGTGATGCAGTGCCATATCGCCAAAAAAATGGCCTGGTCAGGAAGGGGGTGAAACCTTCTGGGGCTAAAGGGGTTAAATAAGCTATTTACCACTGCTCCTGTCCTGAGTCATCCAGATTCTACTTTACCTGATATTGAAGAAGTGGATGCATCAGAAAGAGCAGTTGGGGCAGTCCTGTCTCAACCTCAAGGTCTCAAGGACTTGATCCATCCAGTTGCATTCTTTTACTTAAACTTACCTCGGCGGAAAGAAATTATGATGTAGGAGATCGGGAGCTCTTTGCAATTAAAACAGCCCTGGAAGAATGGAGATATTTGCTGGAGGGAGCCGTCCACCTGATACTAATATACATAGGAAAAATATATATAGTCGCGCTAACTTATGACCGTGAACATAAGCCCACCACTGAATAATTGAAAAAATCCAAATAACAACAGTGATAAATCATATAAATGCTCAATAAAGAACCATAAATAATCAGTGAAATATAAATAATGTTAAAGTAAGTGAACTATGATTAAACAGTTAATATGATGATAGTCCACAACTGCTATGTAGGACCCTCAAAGTTCATGTCTGAAAGTCCATGATGAACAAAACACCCGTGAACAAGTGTCCAAAATTATATGAAAAAGGAAAAGGGGGGAAAAAAAAACCAAAGACAGAAGATCTTCTTATAATCCGTGACTTTCACCACCACCAGTAAGAATTCCTGCTTACCAGAAAGCGATGGTCCCCTATGACAGAGGACCTAAAACAGCCTCAAGTGATACTCAGTGGAACCTCCGGATTTCAACAAATGGTGAACTTCAATGGTTTAGTAGCCCGACAGCTCATATAACATCATGCGAATGTTCAACATAAACATGGAAAGAAGGAAGGACACTGTAGTTCTTCAACGATAGGCCCAGGGCAGGCACTGGCAGCATATTCTCTCTTGTCTCGGCCACTGCACGCCTCCCACATGTGCGTGGCGTGCAGTGGCCGAGACAAGAGAGAATATGCTGCCAGTGCCTGCCCTGGGCCTATCGTTGAAGAACTACAGTGTCCTTCCTTCTTTCCATGTTTATGTTGAACATTCGCATGATGTTATATGAGCTGTCGGGCTGCTAAACCATTGAAGTTCACCATTTGTTGAAATCCGGAGGTTCCACTGAGTATCACTTGAGGCTGTTTTAGGTCCTCTGTCATAGGGGACCATCGCTTTCTGGTAAGCAGGAATTCTTACTGGTGGTGGTGAAAGTCACGGATTATAAGAAGATCTTCTGTCTTTGGTTTTTTCCCCCCCCCCTTTTCCTTTTTCATATAATTTTGGACACTTGTTCACGGGTGTTTTGTTCATCATGGACTTTCAGACATGAACTTTGAGGGTCCTACATAGCAGTTGTGGACTATCATCATATTAACTGTTTAATCATAGTTCACTTACGGTACTTTAACATTATTTATATTTCACTGATCATTTATGGTTCTTTATTGAGCATTTATATGATTTATCACTGTTGTTATTTGGATTTTTTCAATTATTCAGTGGTGGGCTTATGTTCACGGTCATAAGTTAGCGCGACTATATATATTTTTCTTATTTACATGCACTGATGATTGTTTTCAGAATAGTTGCTGCTTTCCCTTATTTCTTTTTTTCTAGGTAAATTTAATCATTTACCAGGTTTTATACTTAAGCGCAGTTTCTTTTCACTTTTTTCTAATTACTAATATACATAGGCCACAAGAACCTTGAGGCTGGGTTCACATATGAACCGCATGCGGCTCACAGCAGGGGTCCGGTGGAGCCTGAATCATCGTTTCAGTTCTAATTTCAGACCGAAGATTTACAAGACTGTTGAGTTGGTGCAACGCACATCCTGGTGGCCTGATCTGGAAAAGGATTGCAAGGCCTATGTAAACGCATGTACCACTTGTATCGAGAGTAAGAGCACCTAAAATAGAGCCTGGGGATTCTTCAGATAGACCATGGGTGATGATCTCTATGGACTTTATAGTAGAACTTCCACCAACCGAAGGTTGTACCGCTATCTTTAAGGTAGTGGATCGGCTATCAAAAATTGCTCACTTCTTACCCCTGAAAAATACACCATCTGCTATTAAGACCGCTTGGGTCTTTGTTAAAGCGGAGTTCCACCCAAAAATTGAACTTCCGCTTTTAGGAACCCTCCCCCCCTCCGATGTCACATTTGGCACCTTTCAGGGGGGAGGGGGTGCAGATTCCTGTCTAAGGCAGGTATTTGCACCACTTCTGGGTATTGACTCCCGTGGGAGTCACACCCCTTCGCGTCACCCCCCCCCCCACCCGCTGTCTTCTGGGAAACACACTGTTCCCAGGAGAGAGCGGGGACCAGTAATGGCGTGCCGTGCTACTCGCGCATGCGCAGTAGGGAACCAGGCAGTGAAGCCTCAAAGCGTCACTAGGTGACACACAGAGCGAGAAGGGGGGACAGAGGAGATAGACAAAGTAAATCAGGCTACAACTGACGGAGGCACGCAAATAGACCACAATGTCAGGGGCTCCGCAGCCATGATTATAGTGGTCTGTTTGCAGAGGGGAGGGTATAGCCAGACTGGATCAGCCAGGTGTTACAGGGTGCCACATTACAAAGCACAAGCACTGTGCTGTATAAAATGCTTTAAAGAATCAGGATCCAGATTTGTTCTGTTTTTTTGGGTTAACAAACGCTTTAAGGACACTGGCTACTGCCGCCATTAAAATGTGGCTAGCTTTCACCAATAAAATACTGCATCACTTCATAAAATAGTTTATGCTGTATTTAAGTAGCTTTTTTTTGTGAATTGCAAGAACATTTTTGAAAAAGTTTACCGCCAATCTTAAATCCAATGATTACCGCTTTGTGAATGGAATCCAATCTCACCAAAAAAAAATCTGGTTTGTCCCTTAGAATTGTTCATGTACAGTATTACTTTGTTTTTTTAAAGTGTAACTCCACTTTTGTTGAAAAAAAATCATTTCCCCCTTTGGGTGATCTCTGTACATTGCAAGGAATTTTAACAACCTTTGTTGCAGATTCCTACCTTTTTGTTATTCTGAAGAAATCGCTCTGTGTTTCTCTGTGCAGAGTAGGTCTAATGGGAGTGGTTTAATAATTATCTATCAGCTGTGCACCTGCAGGGCACTAATGAGGAAAGCTGCTGGGCCTGCATTCTTTTGGACGTGTTCCTATTGGAAGTATCTCACCAAAAATCCCATCTTTGTTGCAGGGGATGCCTGAAATCTGAATTGCATCTTAGGCAGACTTCTGGGAAAATCGGTGAGCCAATCACACAAGCAGAAAATCATGTTTCTGGGGAGTGGTCAGTACACATTCTGTGTGCAGAATAACTCCATGTAGCCATATTGCATTGCATTTATAGAAAATTACAGCGGTTGCAAATTGGAAAGGTAATTTTTATTAACATTGAATTACAGTATCACAATTGTACACGCTATATTATATTTTCTTTATTTGCTATTTTTCATCCCCACAAAAGTGGAGTTACCCTTTAACCTCCCCGGCAGTATGATTATGTCAGATTTTTGATGCTGTAAGCAGTACAATTATTTTGCATGGAAATTTGGCGTTTTATATTGTAGGCCTGTAATTCTTAGTAATAACTCACTTAAATCTGTCCAAACAAGAGTCTAGTAGACATCCCGGGTATGATAAAGTTTGAAACACAAAATCATTAAATATAATATAATAAATAATTATAACATATAATAATAATAAAAATTATTCAATAATGTAATCAAATCAAAAACACAGAAATTTGCTCAGTTGAAGAATTGTCATTACTTTCAGTGTTTGATGACAAATTTCCCCACAAATCGCTATCGCTCAATTCTGCAAGTGATTCTAATTTTATTATTATCAGTTTTTTAGCTGGTCTAAAACCACTTTTGATGTAAAAGGGACACTTTTTGGTTGCTATGGACAATCTCCAATTTTCAGGCAGAAAGAACAGTATTTATAATATAAAACTGGATGCAGGGCACTGGACAAACCACTAGGGACAAAGGGGATGTGTAATTATTTGATACAGTACTGTAATCTTTAAGATTACAGTACTGTATCTATACTGTGTTTTTTGAATTTGGCGCCGAACTCTGTCCCTGTGCGTCGCAACGCTCGCAGGGAACGGAGCTCGGCACTGTGAATCGAGCGAGACACGGCGGCTCGCAGACACAGCAGGGAGACATCGCAGGATCCAAGGGACAAGGTAAGTAACCTCTACAAGGATCCTGCGATGCAATCCCGAGTGTGGCTTGTGGTACCGCTTTTGGTACTGAAAATTCACCCCACTCCACCCTCGGGAATACCGCCAGGGAGGTTAAACAATGACAAAGTTATTGTCAAATAAACAGGCCCATAGCGGAAAATTTTAAAATTGTGCTGGGCCATAGGGGATGTACAGGTGTGAGAAATTAAGTGACTACTACCACATTTACAGTGCCTTGAAAGTATTAATACCCCTTGAAATTTTCCACATTTTGTCATGTTACAATCAAAAACGTAAATATATTTTATTGGGATTTTATGTGATAGACCAACACAAAGTTGCACATAATTGTGAAGCGGAAGGAAAATGATAAATGGTTTTTCAAAAAATTTCACAAATAAATATCTGAAAAATGTGGCGTGCATTTGTATTCAGCCCCCTTTACTCCCATAATCCTAACTAAAATCTAGTGGAACCAATTGTCTTCAGAAGTCGCATAAATTAGTAAATAGAGTTTACCTGCGTGTAATTTAATCTCAGTATAAATACAGCTGTTCTGTGAAGCCCTCAGGGTTTTTTTAGAGAATCTTAGTGAACAAACAGCATCATAAAGGCCAAGGATCATACCAGACAGGTCAGGGATAACGTTGTGGAGAAGTTTAAAGCAGGGTTAGGTTATAAAAAATATCCCAAGCTTTGAACATCTCATGGAGCACTGTTCAATGCATTATCCGAAAATGAAGAAAAAAATAGCACAACTGCAAACCTACCAAGACATGGCAGTCCACCTAAACTGACAGGCCGGGAAAGGAGAGCATTAAACAGAGAAGCAGCCAAGAGACCCATGGTAACTCTAGAGGAGCTGCAGAAATCCACAGCTCAGGTGGGATAATCTGTCCACAAGACAACTATTAGTCATGCACTCCACAAATCTGTAATTTATGGAAGAGTGGCAAGAAGAAAGCCATTGTTGAAAGAAAGCCATAAGATGTCCTATTTTCAGTTTGCGAGAAGTCATGTGTGGGACACAGCAAACATGTGGAAGAAGGTGCTCTGGTCAGATGAGACCAAAATGTTACTTTTGGCCTAAAAGCAAAACGCTATGTGTGGCAGAAAAATAACACTGAACATCACCCTGAACACACCATCCCCACCGTGAAACATGGTGGTGGTAGCATCATGTTGTTAGGATGCTTCTCTTCAGCAGGGTCAGGGAAGCTGGTCAGAGTTGATGGGAAGATGGATTGAGCCAAATACAGGGCAATCTTAGAGGAAAACCTGTTAGAGTCTGCAAAAGACTTGAGACTGGGGAGGGGGTTCCCCTTCCAGCATATTCATGTGTTAGAATGGCCCAGTCAAATTCCAGATCTAAATCCAATTGAGAATCTGTGGCAAGACTTGCTGTTCACAGACTGTCTATCCAATCTGACAGAGCTTGAGCTATTTTGCAAAGAAGAATGGGCAAACATTTCACTCTCTAGATGTGCAAAGCTGGTAGAGACATGCCCCAAAAGACTTGCAGCTGTAATTGCAGTGAAAGGTGGTTCTACAAAGTATTGACTCGGGGGCTGAACACAAATGCACGCCACATATTTCAGATATTTATTTTTAACAAATTTTGAAAACCATTTATCATTTTCCTACTACTTCACAATTATGTGCCACTATGGGGGTTACTTATTAAAGGCAAATCCACTTTGCATTACAAGTGCAAACTACAAGTGCAAAGTGCTGAAAGTGCACTTGAAATTGCACTAAAAGTGCACTTGGAAGTGCAGTCGCTGTAGATGCGACATGCAAGGAAAATAAAAAACAGCATTTTAGCTTGCACATGATTGGATGATAAAATCAGCAGAGCTTCCCCTCATTTCAGATCTACCCCTTAAATTTACAGCGACTGCACTTCCAAGTGCACCTTCAGTGCAGTTTTAAGTACACTTTGCACTTGTAGTGCAAAGTGGATTTGCCTTTAGTATATAACCCCCTTTGTATTGGTCTATCACATACAATCCCAATAAAGTACTTTTACGTTTTTGGTTGTAAAATTACAAAATGTGGAAAATTTCAAGGGACATGAATACCCCCTAAGCACTGTATATGGATCTGGTGCACACCACAGCCCAGACAAAGATTATTGGAGCCAAAATGGGTTTGAAAAAATTTGGAAAGAAAAAAAAAAATCAAGCTAGAATCCTTCTACAGGAATAAATCTTTTTTTTCTGTGTGTTAGAGCACCAAGACTGACAAACACCAAATGTCATGTATAGTAGGTTTGGCTATCTTGTAAATAATCTGAGAGCAGTCTTATAAGTTGTATACAGCATGTACATCAGAGGATCTTTATATAATACAGAAATCATTTAAGTGTAACCTTATCAAAAAATTTACTCACCCAATAGAAATGAATAGTAAGGAATAGCTTTAATAAATGTGCAAGGAGTGGAGTTTCCATTTATTAAAATGTTTATTTATCTGCACGACTTTATAAAAACAATACCAGACTTTAATGACTTGTGTTAAATGCACAATTTTTGCATGACTGTGAATATAGGTCACTGCACAATGCTTTATTCATTTGTTTCCACTCAAACTTAATTCACACAGTGAAGCCAAAACATGTGAACAAATCTGTTTAATGCCATAACTAATTTGTGTAGTAATTTCTTCATCCATCATTGTACATATCATATGAAAGTCCTTCCTTCAGCTGAAAAACTCCAAGATGATTATTTTCCAATAATTGCTTTGTTCATATGGAAACGTTTTCTAAATGTATGTAAGTGACATCATATCATCTTCACACCGCAGATTCTTCTAATAAAAAACAACAAAGATTAGCCTACACTTGAACGTTGTACTTATGTAAAAGAAAACCCCAATACATGATTAATGTGTACTGTGAATTATAACTCTGTAAATATAAGGCTACTATACAAAACAAATCTTTCCAAGCTATTGACCTTAAAAATATTACTTTTTAAATACAAACGTTGAGGAAAAAAGTAATATATATCACAGGGAGGTTGATTTACTAAAGGTAAAAATACTGTGCACTGTAAGTGCACTTTAGGTGTATTTGCTCTGGATCTGAGGGGAAGCTCTGAAATGAGGGGACGCTCTGCTGGTTTCTTTAACCACTTGCCGCCCGCCCTATAGCGGATTGACGGCGGCAAAGTGGTTTCAAAATCCTGACTGGACGTCATATGACGTCCTCAGGATTTTGAGCCGTTGCGCACCCCCGGGGGCGCGCATCGCGGCGATCGTTGTTGCAGGGTGTCAGTCTGACACCCCGCAACACCGATCTAGGTAAAGAGTCTCCGATCACAACTGATCACGATGTAAACAGGAAAAGCCGGCGATCGGCTTTTCCTCACTCGCGTCTGTCAGACGCGAGTAGAGGAGAGCCGATCGGCTGCTCCTCTGACAGGGGGGGTTTGTGCTGATCGATTATCAGCACAGCCCCCCCCCCGAGGATGCCCACATTGGACCACCAGGGATGCCACTGGACCACCAGGGATGCCCACCACCAGGTATGCCTCCCTAGACCACCAGGGATGCCAATCAGTGCCCACAATGGATGCCAATCAGTGCCCACAATGGGCATCACTGATTGGCAGGCATTATTGTTTGGCACTGATTGGCATCCATTAGTAACACATTACAGTACCGTGCCACCTATCAGTGCCTATCCATGCCACCTATCAGTGCCCATCCATGCCCATCCGTGCCACCTATCAGTGCCCATCCATGCCGCCTATCGGTACCCATCCGTGCCGCCTATCTGTGCCCATCCGTGCCGCCTACCGGTGCCCATCCGTGCCGCCTATCGGTGCCCATCCGTGCTGCCTATGGGTGCCCATCCGTGCCGCCTCATCGGTGCCCATCCATGCCGCCTCATCGGTGCCCATCAGTGCCGCCTCATCGGTGCCCATCAGTGCAGCCCCATCGGTGCCCATCAGTGAAGGAGAAAACTTACTTATTTACAAAGTTTTGTAACTGAAACAAAAAAATACGTATTTTTTTTCAAAATTTTCGGTCTTTTTTATTTTTTTAGCAGAAAATTAAAAATCGCAGAGGTGATCAAATAGCACCAAAAGAAAGCTCTATTTGTGGGAACAAAATGATAAAAATGTAGTTTGGGTACAGTGTAGCACAACCGCGCAATTGTCATTCAAAGTGCAACAGCGCAGAAAGCTGAAAATTGGTCTGGGCAGGAAGCTGTATAAGTTCCCAGTATGGAAGTGGTTAATCAAATCACGTACAAACACAAATGCAGTTTTTTATTTTCCTTTTATGTGATTTATTCTTTGCAAAGTGACGTTTTACCTCACTTACTAAGCTCAGTATATTTACCTTTAGTAAATCAACCCCATAATCTTGTTGGCATGATACTAAGACCAGACACAGAGGACAGGACAGGCCTCTGACCTAGACTCAGTGAGACTAATTTACTAAAGTATTTGAGATTGTTCACACCATAAAATGTCTGAAGATTTACTTTGATTATTAAATGATGTGCACAATAAAATAAGGCTGGCCATACATGGATCAGTTTTTTTTTCAATCAGCCAGTAAACAGGGATTTGCTTTTCACATGACTGGATAATTAAAGTGAATCTTCAAACATTTAATATTGTGAAAATTCTCAAATACTTTAGTAAATCATCCTTAGGCCTCATGTACATAGGCACCTGGGGCTCTACAACAAACTTTGGGTAGATTTCCCTGCCGAGAAGCCACAGGCACATCCATAGAAATCAATAGGTGTGAGTGGCTATTTGTGGGTATACACAGGTACTTGCATAAACACACGCATGCGTACTGACCTTCAACTCATGCAGACTGTGTCCAGGGGCATATGCAGCACCTGTGGCTCTGGGATGAGGAAATAGACCCATCTTCCATGTTGTACAGCTTATGTGCATGAGGCTTTACTATGTAACTGTTCTTTAGTCTTATTAAAAAATGCATTTGATTACCAGGATCTTGATAAGGATCTTCATGGGCAAAGCGCGATGTAATGTGTTTTGTATATAATTGGTTCTAAGAGTAAATATGGCTGTCATCATCTGCAGACACTACATACAATATATTTTTGAAATGATACAAAATGTAATATTTAAAAAATTGCTACTCACGCTCACAAGTAGGATAAGTCAGTATATATTCAGCTGGTTGTTTTTTGGATTTAGTACATGTTCCTGTCAGTCCATCCCTGTTTCTATATCCAGTTTTACATTTAAAGCTGACCGTTTCTCCTTCTTCATAAAATACCTCATTTTCATGCCTTTCATCCAGTTCTAAGAAGTTATCATCAAGGTTCTTTTGGATTATGCGACATGTACCTAAAATAAAATAAAAATATATGCTCAGAAAGATGGGAAAAACTAATTTATTTTAAAATAAGGAAAAAGTATGTTATTTGAACTTTTGAAATAACACAACTTTTTTATGCTCGGGCTTGCAGACTCCAACACTTGTGGCCAAATCCCTGGCCGCTTTGACTTGCAAAGTTCTGACATTTCTGGGTGATGTTTTTTATAAATGGGACGGATTATAAAACTGCTTTGTGTTCTCTCCTGCTGCAGTATAAAATATCATGTAATATATGATAAACTACACCAAAGTCATTGAAGTGTGGTGATCTGCTTGGACTGGCTGGGTTGATCTTTGAGCTGATTTGCTGAAGACAGCTGTGTGAGAAGTTCCAGGATCGATATTTTGTGAGTATTCATTCCAGCCACAGCTGCCCGACTGGGGATTTATGTTCTGAAGGTGTGCTTATCTGACCTTTGTGATGAGGTTCATACTTTAGGGCGAAAAAATGCCCAAAAGGCAATAAGGCTGGGTTCACACTGTGTGTGGATGCGGCTCACTGCAGGGGTCCGGTGCGTCCCTGTTCTCTGTTTCAAGGACGAATCAGGCCCAAATTTTTGCCTGAATTCGGACCTGAAATGGAGCCAAAGACACACAGGACTCCTGTGAAATTCGCTCCACAGCCACTCTGGAGATGTGTGAATGGGCTCCATTGAGAGCCGGTCACAATCTCCTGTCATGCAAATTGGATGTGGAGCAACCCACATCAGTGTGAACCCAGCCTTAAAGTGGTGACCTTATCTGGGGAAACATATTCCTTCATGGACTGCTTTATAGATTGCATTGGTTCACGGACTGGCACTGTTTGTTTCAGCACTTCATATTTTGTTATTTACATTTATGTTTGGAGGCGTACACTTTTATTGCACTTGATATTTTGTTATTCGTTTGGAGTGTTTGGGCTTTTTCACACAGGCGCTAAATTTAGTTTGCTAGGCGATAACTAGCCTGGCTTATTCTTACTGGGATCCACTGACTTTTCCCTAACTCTGGATCTTATGCATCTCTCTCTTCTGTTACTAGGTGGCATTGTTGCCTGTGGCATTAGAATGACAGGGGCATAGTGAATTCAGACTAGGAGTGGATAGGTTTTCTCAGTCAATTGGCCAGGCTTCCTTTGGCCAATTGGCCTGCTGGGAGAGCCTATTTGGGGGGGAAGTCAGGTGATCGGGGCTCTGTGCCACCTGGATGGCTGTCCGGGTGGCTCCGGGTTGCTAGGCCAGAGGCCTGAGGCAAATTCCGGGAGCATCTGGCTGCTAGGCTGTCTGAGGCCTATCCAGGTTTGAGAGAAGCAGCGCGGGGTTGGGGCTTCAGGCCGAAGTCCAACCAAGTTGCAGGGGTTCTGCCGGACGGGGAACCGAATAATTGCCAGCGGTGAGGGAGAAACAGTTGCCACAAGGGACGACCACTCCTGTTGCAAGGGGCAAGAGAGGATTAAGGCCAGAGGTAAAGGGGGAAGCAGTCGTCACCAAGGGACAACCACTCCTGTTGCAAGGGGCAAGAGAGGATTAAGGCCAGAGGTAAAAGGGGGAAGCAGTTGTCACCAAGGGACAACCACTCCTGTTATCAGAGGCCAGTGTATGGAAGTCTGAAGAAGTACCAGAGCAGCCTTTTCACCAGCCGGGGACGGTGAATAAGTGGGAAAGCTTCAGCAGAGTGTCAAGCCAGGGACCCAGCGGATTAGCGGGGGTGACGCTTGAGGAGTATACAGCGGGTTACCTGTGGAAGAGCTCAGGGGATCCAGTGACGACTGGAATCTGAAAGTCTAGTGAGAGACTGGGAGCTTAGTGAGTGAAGATCTACAGTGGGATACTGTGAGATGTGAGAGGAGATCTAACGGGTTACTATGAGTTACATGTATAGATCTGTATTGACTGTCAAAAGTTTGGTTGCCATAGGAGACAGTAGTTCTACAAATACAGTTGCTGCGTCCAGCTTGACCTGCCTAGCGGTATTCCCGAGTCGGGCTCGGGGTGAATTTTTCATACCAAAAGCAGTAACCCCGAGCCACACTCGGGATTGCATCACAGGATACAGGGAAAGTTACTTACCTTGTCCCCTCGATCCTGCGATGTCTCCCCGCTGTGTGTGCGAGCTGTCACCTAGCTCGATTCACAGTGCCGAGCTCCGTTCCCGAGCTTTGCGACGCACGGGAACGGAGTTCGGCGCCAAATTCAAAAAGTGAAAAACGCATTACACATACAGTACACTGTAATCTTACAGATTACAGTACTGTATCAAATAATTACACATTCTCTTTGTCCCTAGTGGTTTGTCCAGTGTCCTGCATGCAGTTTTATATTATATATACTGTTCTTTCTGCCTGGAAACTTGAGATTGTTCATAGCAACCAAAAAGTGTCCTTTTATGTCAAAAGTGGTTTTAGACCAGATAGAAAACAGCGATAGTAAATAAGAACACTTGCAGAATTGAGCGATCGTGAAAAGTGGGAAATTCATTTTATTATAAATATTTTTTTTATCATTATTTATAGTTATTTATAATATAATTTATGATTTTGTGTTTCAAACTTTATCATACCCGGGATGTCTACTAGACTCTTGTTTGGACAGATTTAAGTGTGTTATTACTAAGAATTGCGGGCCTACAATATAAAACGCCAAATTTCTATGCAAAACAATTGTGCCGCTTTGAGATGCAAAAATCTGACAAAATCATACCGCCAGGGTGGTTAAGCGTCATACACACGATCAGACTTCTCCGTGGATTTTTGTCCGAAGGGGCATTGGCCGTGAACTTGGTATGCATACACACGGCAGAACTTTTTCAGCCAACATTCACTAAATCACATGGTTTTTCAGCTCTTTACCGCCTCCCTTTGGGCAACTTCTGTTATTGCTGTCTGATCTTTAGCATTGGTTCAGAGCATGCGTGTTTGTACTTTGGACTTTAGTCCGATGGACTTGTGTACACACGATCGGATAATGCTTCATCGGACATTTGCTGTCGGAAAGTTTGAGAGCATGCACAGCGAACATTTGTCCATTGAAAAACCGAAAACAATTGTCCGATGGAGCATACAGACGGTCGGATTGTCCAATAAAACACGTCCGTCGGACCGTTGCTGTCAAAAAGTCTGATTGTGTGTATGGGCCTTTAGTGAAAGGGCTTTGCTTGGACTATCCACAGAGGAAGATTAATCTCTTCAAGCTACTGCTACAACACTTTTGGGGTTGATTTACTAAATGCAAATATACTGTGCACTGCAAGTGCACTTGCTCCAGAGCTTAGTAAATGAGGTAAAGCTTCACTTTTCAAAGAATACTCAATCACATGCAAGATCACCACATGCTTGGATAATAAAAACCAGCAAAACTCCCCCTCAGGGGCCCCTTAAATTCATGCAGCCGGCCCCTAATCTACATGCAGGGCGCCGGACACATGGATTCCAATGTTTTTTTTTTTTTTATAAGCACATGATTAGAGCCAGAGGCTCCATATGGCTTCAAAAATGGGTGGGCTCGGGGTGCAGAGCACTGCACCCTGCGCCCACCCAGTTGTATGACAATAGCAAATAAATATTCACTATTGTCTTCTTGATTCTCCTCCTAGCCAATCAGAAAGCGGGTACTGAGACTTGTCTATTTCTTTACTTGTGCAAGGACTTGACTCATTGTTCTACATAAGAGAAAGTGCCCTCCTATTTGTAAATAGTTCTGACGTATCCTACTTAATTTCCCGTCCCTATCCAAGTTACTCAAAAATAAAAACACCAGAAAAGAATACCCCTGGACTGTTCATTGAGCCAAAGTGTGACTGTGACCTTGTGCCTGGCTGCATGGCTACATCTGGGAAAATAAACCTGAGCATCTTTCTAGCGGCTCCTATGGTGGTAGCGCTACATCTGCCTCAGTGATGACTCGCATAATAGTATAGCATAATATCTCTTTACGGCTTTTCGCATTAGGCCTCATGCACACTGGATGTTTTTGGATGTTTTTACAGCTGCTGTGTTTGGCTTTAGACGTTTTTTTCTACAGTCAATAAACTCTCCAGCATGTTATCCTATGTGTCCATTAGGGATGAGCTTCGTGTTCGAGTCGAACATACGTTCGACTCGAACATCGGCTGTTCGATCGTTCGACGAAGATCGAACGATTTGGGCCGTTCGCGCCAAATTCGAGTGACGCGAACGGCCCACAATGCACTACGCCATCGCAGTGTCATCCAGGCGCTGTGATTGGCCAAGCATGCACTGTGACCCCGCATGCTTGGCCAATCACAGCGCCGGCAGCGAGGAGAGCAATGATTGGCCACAGGCAGGATGCCTGTGGCCAATTATTGCTGAGGGGGTTTAGTACACGCCCCACACTATAAAAGGCCGCCAGCGCGGCGGCCTTGTGTAGTGTGTTCCGGAACAGGGAAAGAGAAGCATAGGCAGGGACAGTGTCATTATTTTTCCTTTACTAATCCTGGATTCCTTGTGTTTAGGGACAGATAAGGATAGGTAGGGAGAGTGTCAGTGACAGTGTGCTATTCTGTGCTAATCCTTGTTTGTAGGGACAGAGAGGTACAGTGAGGGAAAGTGTCAGTGTGCTATTCTGTTCTAAACCAATCTTGCTGAACCATATTTTCAATCCTTGAGTTTAGGGACAGAGAGGTACAGTGAGGGAAAGTGTCAGTGTGCTATTCTGTTCTAAACCAATCTTGCTGAACCATATTTTCAATCATTGAGTTTAGGGACAGAGAGGTACAGTGAGGGAAAGTGTCAGTGTGCTATTCTGTTCTAAACCAAGTTTGCTGTTCTATATTTTCAATTCTTGAGTTTAGGGACAGAGAAGGACACTCGTGGCAATTTTCAGTGTGCTATTCTGTGCTAAATCTTGTTTGTAGGGAGGGACAGAGTAGGACAGTGAGGGAAAGTGTCAGTGTGCTATTCTGTTCTAAACCAATTTTGCTGTTCCATATTTTCAATCCTTGAGTTTAGGGACAGAGAAGTACACTCGTGGCAATTTTCAGTGTGCTATTCTGTGCTAAATCTTGTTTGTAGAGAGGGACAGAGTAGGACAGTGAGGGAAAGTGTCAGTGTGCTATTCTGTTCTAAACCAATTTTGCTGTTCCATATTTTCAATCCTTGAGTTTAGGGACAGAGAAGGACACTCGTGGCAATTTTCAGTGTGCTATTCTGTGCTAAATCTTGTTTGTAGGGAGGGACAGAGTAGGACAGTGAGGGAAAGTGTCAGTGTGCTATTCTGTTCTAAACCAATTTTGCTGAACCATATTTTCAATCCTTGAGTTTAGGGACAGAGAGGTACAGTGAGTGAAACTGACAGTGTGCTATTCTGTTCTAAACCAATTTTGCTGTTCCATATTTCAAATCCTTGAGTTTAGGGACAGAGAAGGACACTCGTGCAAATTATCAGTGTGCTATTCTGTGCTAAATCTTGTTTGTAGGGAGGGACAGAGTAGGACAGTGAGGGAAAGTGTCAGTGTGCTATTCTGTTCTAAACCAATTTTGCTGAACCATATTTTCAATCCTTGAGTTTAGGGACAGAGAGGTACAGTGAGTGAAACTGACAGTGTGATATTCTGTTCTAAACCAATTTTGCTGTTCCATATTTCAAATCCTTGAGTTTAGGGACAGAGAAGGACACTCGTGCAAATTATCAGTGTGCTATTCAGTGCTAAATCTTGTTTGTAGGGAGGGACAGAGTAGGCCAGTGAGGGAAAGTGTCAGTGTGCTATTCTGTTCTAAACCAATTTTGCTGAACCATATTTTCAATCCTTGAGTTTAGGGACAGAGAGGTACAGTGAGTGAAACTGACAGTGTGCTATTCTGTTCTAAACCAATTTTGCTGTTCCATATTTCAAATCCTTGAGTTTAGGGACAGAGAAGGACACTCGTGCAAATTATCAGTGTGCTATTCTGTGCTAAATCTTGTTTGTAGGGAGGGACAGAGTAGGACAGTGAGGGAAAGTGTCAGTGTGCTATTCTGTTCTAAACCAATTTTGCTGAACCATATTTTCAATCCTTGAGTTTAGGGACAGAGAGGTACAGTGAGTGAAACTGACAGTGTGATATTCTGTTCTAAACCAATTTTGCTGTTCCATATTTCAAATCCTTGAGTTTAGGGACAGAGAAGGACACTCGTGCAAATTATCAGTGTGCTATTCTGTGCTAAATCTTGTTTGTAGGGAGGGACAGAGTAGGCCAGTGAGGGAAAGTGTCAGTGTGCTATTCTGTTCTAAACCAATTTTGCTGAACCATATTTTCAATCCTTGAGTTTAGGGACAGAGAGGTACAGTGAGTGAAACTGACAGTGTGCTATTCTGTTCTAAACCAATTTTGCTGTTCCATATTTCAAATCCTTGAGTTTAGGGACAGAGAAGGACACTCGTGCAAATTATCAGTGTGCTATTCTGTGCTAAATCTTGTTTGTAGGGAGGGACAGAGTAGGACAGTGAGGGAAAGTGTCAGTGTGCTATTCTGTTCTAAACCACTTTTGCTCAACCATATTTTCAATCCTTGAGTTTAGGGACAGAGAGGTACAGTGAGTGAAACTGACAGTGTGCTATTCTGTTCTAAACCAATTTTGCTGTTCCATATTTCAAATCCTTGAGTTTAGGGACAGAGAAGGACACTCGTGCAAATTATCAGTGTGCTATTCTGTGCTAAATCTTGTTTGTAGGGAGGGACAGAGTAGGACAGTGAGGGAAAGTGTCAGTGTGCTATTCTGTTCTAAACCAATTTTGCTGAACCATATTTTCAATCCTTGAGTTTAGGGACAGAGAGGTACAGTGAGTGAAACTGACAGTGTGCTATTCTGTTCTAAACCAATTTTGCTGTTCCATATTTCAAATCCTTGAGTTTAGGGACAGAGAAGGACACTCGTGCAAATTATCAGTGTGCTATTCTGTGCTAAATCTTGTTTGTAGGGAGGGACAGAGTAGGACAGTGAGGGAAAGTGTCAGTGTGCTATTCTGTTCTAAACCAATTTTGCTGAACCATATTTTCAATCCTTGAGTTTAGGGACAGAGAGGTACAGTGAGTGAAACTGACAGTGTGCTATTCTGTTCTAAACCAATTTTGCTGTTCCATATTTCAAATCCTTGAGTTTAGGGACAGAGAAGGACACTCGTGCAAATTATCAGTGTGCTATTCTGTGCTAAAACTTGTTTGTAGGGAGGGACAGAGTAGGACAGTGTGGGAAAGTGTCAGTGTGCTATTCTGTTCTAAACCAATTTTGCTGTTCCATATTTCAAATCCTTGAGTTTAGGGACAGAGAAGGACACTCGTGCAAATTATCAGTGTGCTATTCTGTGCTAAAACTTGTTTGTAGGGAGGGACAGAGTAGGACAGTGAGGGAAAGTGTCAGTGTGCTATTCTGTTCTAAACCAAGTTTGCTGTTCCATATTTTCAATCCTTGTGTTTAGGGACAGAGAAGGATAGGCAGGGGACAGTGTCAGTGTCATTGTTGCTAAGCCTCCTGCACAGTATACACCTGAAGGTAGCCCTTATTGCTCTTTTTCCCATCTCCCTGCAGGCCATCCATTAAAATGTCTGGAAGGCAAACAAGGAGAGGCAGACAGTCAGGAGGCAAAAAAAGAGGGCAAGCAGGCTCTGTGTCTGGGGGCAACAGTGCTGGTCGTGGACACGGTGCATTGTCATCAGCACATGGCCATGGGACACGCTTGTCCTTCTTTTCGGCAGCTGGACATGTTGAGCCACATCATGCCGAAGACTTGGTAGAGTGGATGACCAAGCCCACCTCATCCTCTCTCACCCAGGCTCAGGGTACTGGCAAAGCAGCTGCCAAAGCGTCCTCTTCTCTGGTATCATTATCTTCATTAGTCAATCCTTCCCTAGACCCACCATGTCCTCCTCCTGAGGAGTCCCCCGAACTGTTTGAGCACAGTGTTGGGTACATGCTCCAGGAGGATGCCCAGCGTTTGGAAGGATCTGATGATGATACCCAGCTAGAGGAAGGCAGCAGCGTGAGAGCAGAGAGAGGGGATGCTCAAGAAGGACACCAATCTGGCAGTCATGCTCCAGCAGCTGCAGCATACTGCCAGATTGGCTCCAGTGATGAGGAGGGAGGGGATGATGAGGTCACTGACTCCACGTGGGTGCCTAATAGGAGAGAGGAGGAGGAGGAGGAGGATGAGGAGGAGGCACATCTCCAACGAGGCAGGATGCCCTTGAGTGGCCAGCGTATGGGCAGCACACCGACGGAATCACACCGCAGAGCTCCGCCTGTGCAGGGCGCTGCCTCTGCCCGTCATTCAAAAAGTTCTTTGGTGTGGGCCTTTTTTGAGGCGAGTGCATCAGATCGCACAGCTGCTGTTTGCAACATATGTCTCAAGCGTATATCGCGTGGCCAAAACATCAGCCGCTTGGGCACCACATGCTTGATCAGACATATGTTGACCTGCCATGCAGCTCGTTGGCAAGCCTACCTTAAAGACCCACACCAAAGAACAAAGCTGACCTCTTCTTGCACCGCATCAGCTGGGATCTCCAACCCCACTATACCTTCACTCCTCTCTGAAACCTGGTCTGAGAGGATTGAAGGTGTAGAATTAGGTGTGTCACAGCCAAGTACTTGCTAGCAGTACACCAACGTCCGATTCTAGCAGGCAAATTTCCCTGCCCCAGCTGCTGGACCGTCGAAAGAAGTTCACTCCCAGCCATCCACATGCCCAGCGGTTGAATGCTAGCTTGGCTAAATTGCTAGCGCTTCAACTGCTGCCTTTTCAGTTGGTAGACTCGGCCCCCTTCCGTGAGTTTGTGCAATGTGCGGTTCCTCAGTGGCAGATTCCCAAACGCCACTTTTTCGCACGGAAGGCGATTCCGGCTCTCTACAGGCATGTGGAAGGCAATGTCTTGGCCTCGCTGGACAGGGCGGTCAGCGGTAAGGTGCATATTACCGCTGACTCATGGTCCAGCAGGCATGGACAGGGACGTTACCTTTCTTTCACGGCCCATTGGGTCACTCTTTTGGCAGCTGGGAAGGATGCAGGACAAGGTGCAGTAGTGTTGGAGGTTGTTCCACCGCCACGCCTCCAAAATGCTACTACTGGTTGTGACACACCTCTCTCCTCCACCCCCTCCTCTTCTTCTTCCTCCATGGCCTCTTCCTGTGGTTTGTCCTCGGAACCAGCGGTGCTCCGTAGGCGTTCAAGGGGCTACGCAAGTACGCAGGCAAAAAGATGCCATGCCGTGCTTGCGCTGGTGTGTTTGGGGGACAGAAGCCACACTGGGGCAGAGGTCCTGTCTGCTCTGCAGGGGCAGGCCGAGAGGTGGTTGACGCCACGCCAGCTTAAGCCAGGAATGGTGGTTTGCGACAATGGCACCAACCTCCTCTCCGCCCTCCAACAGGGACAACTGACCCATGTGCCCTGTATGGCTCATGTCCTTAACCTAGTGGTGCAGCGGTTCTTGGGCAGGTACCCAGGCTTACAGGATGTCCTGAGGCAGGCCAGGAAAGTCTGTGTGCATTTCCGCAGATCTTATAATGCCAGTGCTCGCCTGGCTGAGCTGCAAAAGGAGTTGAACCTGCCCAAGAACCGCCTTATATGTGACATGCCCACCAGGTGGAACTCAACGTTGGCCATGCTGCAGCGGCTGCACACGCAGCAGAGGGCCATCAATGAGTACCTGTGCGACTACGGCACCAGGACAGGGTCAGGGGAGCTCGGGTTTTTTTCACCACGCCAGTGGGGCATGATCAGGGATGCATGCACTGTCCTGGCACCATTTGAGGAGGCCACGAGGATGGTGAGCAGTGACAGTGCATGCATCAGTGACACTGTACCTCTTGTCCACCTGTTGGAGCACACGCTGCGTGGAATAATGGACAGGGCACTTGAGGCAGAACAGAGGCAGGAAGAGGAGGACTTCCTTGCCTCTCAAGGCCCCCTTTACCCAGACAGTGTTCCTTCTGTCCCACCCATCGCACAGGAGGAGGAGGAGGAGGAGGAGGATTGTGTCAGCATGGAGGTGGAGGCTGGCACTCAGCATCATCAGCAGCAGTCTTTTAGGGATGATTTACAGTCCCAAGAAACCAGTGGACTTGTACGTGGCTGGGAGGAGGTGGCTGCGGATCATGTCGTCCTTAGTGACACAGAGGACTCCGGACTGAATGCCTCAGCTAACCTACGCTGCATGGCCTCCCTGATCCTGCAAAGTCTGCGGAAGGATCCTTGTATTCTTCGGATCAAGGAGAGGGACCATTACTGGCTGGCCACTCTCCTTGATCCACGGTACAAGGGTAAGGTTGCAAACCTTATCGTACCGTCGCAGAGGGAGCAGAGGATGAGACAACTCCGGGAGGCCTTGCAGAAAGGTCTGTGCAACGCGTTCCCAGAGACTGGGAGGTTACAAACTCCTGGTCCTGGACAACGAGTTGCTGAGGCTTCGGGCAGTCAAAGAAGGAGCAGTGGGGAAGGTGGCCGTCTGACCGATGCGTTCAGACAATTCTTTAGTCCGCAGCCCCAAAGTATGATCGGTTCCAGCAACCATCGCCAGCGTCTGATATACATGGTCCAGGAATACCTAGGGGCAAGGTCAGACTTGGACACCTTTCCCACCGAAAATCCTCTGGCTTACTGGGTCTTGAGGATGGATCACTGGCCAGAGCTTGCACAGTATGCAATTGAGCTACTGGCCTGTCCTGCATCCAGCGTTCTTTCAGAACGCACATTCAGTGCTGCTGGAGGATTTGTCACGGATCACAGGGTGCGCCTGTCCACCGACTCGGTTGATTCGACTGACTTTCATCAAGATGAACCAGTCTTGGATCACCACCAGCTACCACACACCAGATGCTGATATAACAGACTAATTGATTTTAAAATGTCACATCCCTTCAAGACTGATGCTGATGCTGAGTGCCTGTGCTGTTATGTTGACTGGCTATCCTCCTCCTCCTCCTCAATGATACGATTAATGATGATAGCTTGGAAGATCATTTTGGTTTATGGGTGACGCCACCAGTGGCTAAGGCCCAATTTTTCAGCCCCTGTTTTACAGGGGCGTGTAATTACAATTTTTTTAGCAATAATTTGCCATAGGGCTCATTGCTGTGCTCCAAGTACAGTATCTGTGAGGGGTTGGAGTGTTGTGGCACCAGTGCCTAAGGCCCAATTTTTCAGCCCCTGTTTAACAGGGGCGTGTAATTAAAATTTTTGAAGCAATACTTTGCAACAGGGCTCATTGCTGTGCTCCAAGTACAGTATCTGTGAGGGGTTGTAGTGTTGTGCCACCAGTGCCTAAGGCCCAATTTTTCAGCCCCTGTTCAACAGGGGCATGCAATTATAATTATTGATCTAATATTTCACAGCAGGGCCCATTGCTGCGCCCACCAAGAGTAACTGTCAGGCCTTACAGTGTTGTGGCACCAGCACCACCATCACCACCACCACCACCACCAAAGGCCCAATTTTTCAGCCCCTGTTCAACAGGGGCATGCAATTATAATTATTGATCGAATAATTCACAGCAGGACCCATTGCTGCGCCCACCAAGAGTAACTGTCAGGCCTTACAGTGTTGTGGCACCAGCACCACCATCACCACCACCACCACCACCAAAGGCCCAATTTTTCAGCCCCTGTTCAACAGGGGCATGCAATTATAATTATTGTTCAAATAATTCACAGCAGGGCCCATTGCTGCGCCCACCAAGAGTAACTGTCAGGCCTTACAGTGTTGTGGCACCAGCACCACCATCAAAGGCCCAATTTTTACTACCACTGTTCAACAATTATATGTTATTACAATTCCTGATATAATAGTTGACAGCAGGGCGTTCCAGCACCCACCAAGAGTAACTGTGAGTGCTTACAGTGTTGTGCCAACACCAACACCTAAGGGGCCAATTTCTGCAGAGTATATACGGCAGGTCCCTACTTTCAAACATCCAACTTACAAACTACTACTACTTGCAAACGGAAGAAGACAACAGGAAGTGAGAGGAAATCTACCCCTTGGAAGGAAAATTCTCTCCTGTAAGAATTAATATGGGAGAAAGGTGTCTCCTCTCTACTGATGCTTTATCACCAATCCTTGTTTCAATAAAAAACACCACATTTCAAAAACAGTTGTCATTGGGACGCAAAGTGAGGTGAAATGTTCTGAACAGGGGCACAGACAGCAAACAAAAATGTGACAGGGGTGATAACCGTTCCCTATGTTTTACAAAAAGCTAAAAAAAAGGAATTTGGCATGGAGCTACACTTAAACAATGCAGCTGTTCAAAATTACAAACAGATTCTACATAAGAACAAACCTACAGTCCCTGTCTTGTATGCACCGCCTGTATACGGCTGTTCAGAGTATATAGGTCCTTTTTTATTTTGTGTGCGGGGTTCCCCTTAATATCCATACAAGACCCAAAGGGGCTGGTAATGGGCTGGGGTAGGGGGGGGGGGGTTGATGGGGTAGCTATGCCATTTTTCCTAAAGATTTTCATCCATATTACCGGGACCAGACATTGCATTAAAGCCGCAAGCAGTTTTAAATGGCTTTTTTTCCTTTAGAAATGTTATTTTGTGCAGGGACAGTTCTAAACACGGGAAACACGTGGCACTTCACAGGCATACTTTAGACACCCCCCAGGTACAATATTTAAAGGAATATTTGTCTTTTTTTTTTCACTTTATGCATCATTAAAATGACTGCTCCCGGAAAACGTCCGTTTTTAAAACTTCTTTTTGCATTGATACATGTCCCCTGGTGCAGAACCCGGGTTCCCAAACTCTGTTTCGGACAATAACATGGATAATAGTCGTTATAATTAGCACTTTAGAATCCGAACGTTCGCATCCATTGTATTTAATAGGGTTCTAATGTTCGTGCGAACTTTCGGTCCGTTCGCGGGTTCTGGTGCGAACCGAACCCGGGGGTGTTCGGCTCATCACTAGTGTCCATACACACATAGGCTGTTATCAACTGTTTTTGGCTGGGGAGTTTTTTTGCTGTAAAAAGCAAAAACAAAAAAACTAGTGGGTTCTGAGAGGCGTTTTTCAGCTGTAAAAACGCTCTGACGTAAAAAACGTAAAAAAAAACGCAGATAAACGCTCAAAAGCACGGCTCACCAGCGTTTAACGTTTTTGATACCATTGAAAAAGAAAAAAACGCTTAAAAATGCTAACGCTGAAAAACGCTAAAAAACTTTATTGCAAATAGTTGAAAAACTTTGAAAAAGACACTGCAAAGTTACTGGCGTTTTTAGAATGTTATTATAACGTCCGGTGTGCATGAGGCCTCAGGGATGCATGGAGATTGGTTTACTAAAGGCAAATACTGTTCACTTTGCAATTACAGTTGCATTCTGCAAGGGGATTTTGCCCAGAGCTTAGTGAATAAGATGAAGCACTGCTGACTTCTGAGGAAAATTCCCTTGCAGAGTGCAACTTCACGTGCAAAGTGAACAGTGCACTTGCCTTTAGTAAACCAACCCCATGGCCTCCAGGCACACAGTTTACTCACACAGAGAGGCTCTACCCTCTAGTCACAGGCTCCCTTGGGACACAATGCCAGGCAAACAGCCTTCTCACAGAGCTCTTATTCCCAGAGGGAAGGGCTAACAAGAACACGCTCTCCCCAAAGGGAAGAGCTACAAAAGGACAATTGTAAAACAATGCCTCCCTGTTTTGTCAAAGCAGTGAAAAGCTCATTGGGGTTGGCCAGCTGACAAAACATACAGGACTCTAGGGGGTTGATTTACTGAAAGCAAATATACTTATAGGCCACTTTATTTGGTACACTTGTTAAATTGCTAATCAGCCAATCACATGGCAGCAACTTACTGCATTTAGGCATCTAGACGTGGTGAAGATGACTTGCTGAAGTTCAAAGCAAGCATTAAAATGAGGAAGAAAGGGGAATTAAGAGACTTTGAACGTGGCATCTTTGTGGATGCATTTCAAAAACTGCTGATCTACTGGGATTGTCACACACATCCATCTCTAGAGTTAACAGAGAATGGTACGAAAAAGAGAAAATATCCAGTGAGCGGCAGTTGTGTAGATGAAAATGCCTTGTTAAGGTCAGAGGAGAATGGGCAGACTGGTTTAAGATGTTAGAAAGGCAACAGTAATAGGGATGAGCTGAACCCCCCGGTTTGGTTTGTACCAGAACATGCGAACAGGCAACAAATTTGTACGAACAAGCGAACCCCGTTAAAGTCTATGGGACACGAGTATGAAAAATCATAAGTGTCAAGTTTAAAGGCTTATATGCAAGTTATTGCCATAAAAAGTGTATGGGGACCCGGGTCCTGCCCCAGGGGACATGTATCAATGCAAAAAAAATGTTTTAAAAACGTCTGTTTTTTTAGGAGCAGTGATTTTAATAATGCTTAAAGTGAAACAATAAAAATGAAATATTTATTTAAATATCGTGCCTGGGGGTGTCCTTAGTATGCCTGTAAAGTAGCGCATCTTTCCCATGTTTAGAACAATACCACAGCAAAATGGCATTTCTAAAGGAAAAAAATCTCATTTAAAACTGCTTGCGGCTGTAATGTATTGTCGGATCCCGGCAATATAGATAAAAATCATTGAAAAAACGACAGGGGTTCCCCCCCAGTCCATTACCAGGCCCTTTGGGTCTGGTATGAATATTAGGGGAACCCAGCACCAAAAAAAAAAAATGCATGGGGGTGCCCCCAAAATGCATACCAGACCCTGGTCTGGTATGGATTTTAAGGGGAACCCTGCGCCAAAATAAAAAATATTTCGTAGGGGTCCCCCCAAAATCCATACCAGCCCCTTATCTGAGCATGCAACCTGACAGGCCACAGGAAAAGAGGGGGGACGAGAGAGCGCCCCCCGAACCGTACCAGGCCACATGCCCTCAACACGGGGAGGATGCTTTGGGGTCGCCCCCAAAGCACCTTGTCTCCATGTTGATGAGGACAAGGGCCTCATCCCCACAATGCTTGCCCAGTGGTTGTGGGGGTCTGCGGGCAGGGGGCTTATCGGAATCTGAAAGCCCCTTTTAACAAGGGGACCCCCAGGTCCCGCCCCCCATGTGAATGAGTTTTGGGTACATTGTACCCCTACTCATTCACCAAAAAGTGTCAAAATGTTAAAAATGACAGTAGACAGACAGTTTGGGACAATTCCATTATTAAAAAAAAAAAAAAAGTCCTGCAATGTCTATTCATCTTCGATCACAGCGAAGGGGGCTTACAGATTCTGATAACCCCCCCACCCGCAGACCCCCACAACCACCAGGCAAGGGTTGTGGGGATAAGGCCATTGTCCCCATCAACATGGGGACAAGGTGCTTTGGGGGCCTGGTACGGTTCAGGGGGGGCGCTCTCTCGTCCCCCCTCTTTTCCTGCAGCCTGCCAGGTTGCATGTTCGGATATGGGTCTATGTTGGCGCAGTGTTCCCCTTAAAATCCATACCAGACGTGAAGGGCCTGGTATGGATTTTGGGGGGACCCCCACGCATTTAAAAATAAATAAATTGGTGAGGGGTTCCCCTTAATATTCAAAGGGCCTGGTAATGGACTGGGAGGGGAACCCATGCCGTTTTTTTCAATGATTTTTAATCTGTATTGCCGGGATACGACAATTCATTACAGCCGCAAGCAGTTTTAAATTTGATTTTTTTCTTTATTATTTCTTTTTTCATTTTGTTGTGGCATTATTCTAAACACGGGAAAAATGTGCTTATTTACAAGCATACTAAGGACACCCCCCAGACATGATATTTAAAGGAATATTTCATTTTTATTGTTTCACTTGAAGCATTATTAACCACTTGACGACCGCTGCACGACGATATACGTCGACAGAATGGCACGGCTGGGCATAAGGGCGTACAGGTACGTCCCCTTTAAGATGCGAGCCGTGGGTCACGCTCACGACCCTGTCGGGAGCTCCATTACCGCGCCCGCGGGACCCGATCGCCGCCGGTGTCCCGCGATCGGGTCACATTGCTGAAGAATGGGGAGAGGTAAGTGTAAACAAACATCTCCCCGTTCTTCCTAGTGACACTGTCAGTGATCGTCTGTCCCCTGTCATCGGGAACAGCGATCAGTGACGTGTCACGCCAAGCCACGCCCCCTAACAGTTACAAGCACTCCCTAGGTCACACTTAACCCCTTCAGCGCCCCCTAAAGGTTAACCCCTTCACTGCCAGTGTAATTTTTACAGTAATCAGTGCATTTTTATAGCACTGATCGCTGTAAAAATGACAATGGTCCCAAAATGGTGAGAAAAGTGTCCGATGTGTCCGCCATAATCTCACAGTCAGGATAAAAATCGCTGATTGCCGCCATTACTAGTGCAAAATAATTATTAATAAAAATGCCATAAAACTATCCCCTATTTTGTAGACGCTATAACTTTGGCGCAAACCAATCAGATGCTTATTGGGATTTTTTTTTTACCAAAAATATGTAGAAGAATACATTCCGGCCTAAACTGAGGAAAAAAAAAATATATTTTTTTTGGGGATATTTATTATAGCAAAAAGTTAAAAATATTGCATTTTGTTTCAAAATTGTCGCTCTATTTTTGTTTATAGCGCAAAAAAATAAAAACCGCAGAGGTGATCAAATACCACCAAAAGTAAGCTCTATTTGTGGGACTAAAAGGACGTCAATTTTGATTGGGAGCCACGTTGCATGACCACGCAATTGTCAGTTAAAGCGACGCAGTGCCGAATCGCAAAAAGTAGCTTGGTCATTAACCACTTCCCGCCCCGTCAATAGCAGATTGACGTCCGGGAAGTGGTTGTGTTATCCACACTGGACGTCAAATGACGTCCTGCGGGATAACAGCCGCCGTGCGCCCGGGGGGGGGGCGCGCATCGTGGCGATCGGTGGAGCGGTGGGTCAGTCTGACCCACCGCTACACTGATCTCGGTAAAAAGCCTCCGGCGGAGGCTTTTTACCACGTGATCAGCCGTGTCCAATCACGGCTGATCACGATGTAAACAGGAAGAGCCGTTGATCGGCTCTTCCTCACTCGCGTCTGACAGACGCGAGAAGAGGAGAGCCGATTGGCGGCTCTCCTGACAGGGGGGGTTCGCGCTGATCGTTTATCAGCGCAGCCCCCCCTCGGATACCCACACTAGACCACCAGGGAAGCCCCCAGGACGCCCCAGGAAGCCCCAAGCATGTGGATGGCCCCCATGGCCATCCACATGTAATAAAATAAAAAAAATATGCCAATCAGTGCCCACAAATGGGCACTGACTGGCACTATGATGGCACCACCACAATGTGTGGTGGCTGGCATTGCTGGGCATCAGTGTCCATCAGTGCCACCTACTAGTGTCCATCAGCGCCACCTATCAGTGCCCATCCGTGCCCATCTGTGCCCACCTATCAGTGCCCGTCCGTGCCACCTATCAGTGCCGCCTATAAGTGCCCATCAGTGCCGCCTATAAGTGCCCATCAGTGCCGCATACCAGTGCCACATATCAGTGCCCATCAGTGCCGCCTATCAGTGCCCATCATCAGTGCCCATCAGTGCCACCTCATCAGTGCCACCTCATCGGTGCCCATCAGTGTCGCCTTATCAGTGCCCGTCAGTGCCGCCTTATCAGTGCCCGTCATTGAAGTAGAAAAGGTACTTATTTACAAAAAAAATTAACAGAAACAAAGAAAAACGTTGTTTTTTTCAAAATTTTCGCTCTTTTTTTATTTGTTGTGCAAAAAATAAAAACCGCAGAGGCGATCAAATACCACCGAAAGAAAGCTCTATTTGTGGGAACAAAATGATAAAAAATTTGTTTGGGTACAGTGTAGCATGACCGCGCAATTGTCATTCAAATTGCGACAGCGCTGAAAGCTCAAAATTGGCTTGGGCAGGAAGCTGTATAAGTGCATGGTATTGAAGTGGTTAAGCAGCAATATGGTCCGGGGCTTAAGTGGTTAAAATCACTGCTCCTGAAAAAACTACGGTTTTAAAAACGTTTTTTTTGTATTGATACCCAGGACCCAGGTCTCCATACACTTTTTGTGGCAATAACTGGCATATAAGCCTTTAAAATTAGCACTTTTGGTTTTTCATGTTATTGTCCCATAGACTTTAACAGTGTTCTGCAGCTTTTCAAATTTTCTGCGAACACCGTATAATGTTCGCTGTTTGTCGAACATCAAGCTCATCCCTAAACAGTAACTCAAATAACCACTCGTTACAACCAATGTATGCAGAATACCATCTCTGAATGCACATCACTGTGAACCTTGAATCAGATGGGCTACAGCAGCAGTAGACCACACCAGATGCCTCTCCTGTCAGCTAAGAACAGGAAACTGAGGCTACAATTCGCACAGACTCACCAAAATTGGGCAATAGAAGATTGGAAAAACATTGCCTGGTCTGATGAGTCTCGATTTCAACTGCAAAAGTCAGATGGTAGGGTCAGAATTTGGTGTAAACAACATGAAAGCTTGGATCCATCCTGCCTTGTATCAACGGTTCAGGCTGGCGGTGGTGGTGTAATGGTGTGGGGAACATTTTTCTTGGCACACTTGGCCCCCTTAGTACCAATTGAGCATCTTTAAATTGCCACGGCCTACCTGAGTATTGTTTCCGATCATGTCCATCCCTTTATGACTACAGTGTACCCTTCTTCTGATGGCTACTTCCAGCAGGATAATACACCATGTCACAAAGCTCAAATCATCTCACACTGACGATGAGTTCACTATACTCTAATGGCCTCCACGGTCACCAGATCTCAATCCAATAGAGCATCTTTGGGATGTGGTGGAACGGGAGATTCGCATCATGGGTGTGCAGCCGACAAATCTGCTATCATGTCAATATGGACCAAAATCTCTGAGGGATGCTTCCAACACCTTGTTGAATCTATGTGTAGCGGGGTGTTACATTTAGGGGGCAGGTGTCTGAGTGTAATCAGGCTCAGATGCACAATTGTTAGGGTCTATGGACTATATCTTCCTGTGGAGGAGATCAATGGTGCCTAGTTCCCTGCAGTCTATAGGTAGCGCTGTCGCCATAGACTGGGGTTGAACCATTGTTGAAGGTTGTGCCTTTTGTGTCCCCTCTCAGCGTTGGTACGGCGGGGAGGGGAACCCACTGTGCCTGCTGGGAGGGGGTATAAAAGGGGCGGACATCTTCCACACGGGGTCCGGGTCCCAGGCACCTTCAGCCTGGGGCTGCTGTTCCGGTTCGTCCACAGCCAGGTGCCCTTGGCCTGGATGTAGGGGAGTGAAATGCCATCCCAGACACCTTCGGCCTGGGTTGAGGTACTGCTTGAGAAGGCCTGGGGCACAGTACCTTCGACTGGGTCCCGCGAGGGATCGAGGAATCCTAGGGGTCCACCGAGTGAGGGAACCCGAATCTAGGACGAGGGGGACCAGAGAGGTTACCCTTACCGAAGACCCATTGCAGCAATTTGGTGACGGTGGGGCCTCTGGTGACCGTCCGGATGGATGTCTGTTCCCTGACAGGGGTCGCAACTTTTTGAAGGCAGTCTACGTTTCATGGTCTGTGGCAGAGACCCAACAATCGTGGTCTGTGGCAGGGACCTTATTTCACCTGGTTCGTGGCAGGGATCAACCTCACGGTCGGTGGCAGCGACTGTGCACCATAACTGTTGTGAAATCCTAACAGTTTTGTTTTATTGATAGGATTGTGCCTGGACCTCCTCCCCACTTTGTTCTGAACTGTTCTGTGTCTGACCAGTCGCTCTCAAAGGACTATTTATTGCTCTGAAGAATAAATAAGTGTTGGACCTTCAGTGGTGTGGAACTTGACATTCTGGGAGCTAAAGGGTCCTACCTCCACCTGCGTGGAGGGTGGGAGTCATCCTCAAGGAAAGTTTTGGCTCTGGACAGGGACACAGGCCCGAAGGTAAAAGGTTATAGCTCACACCTCTGCACACAAGAGGATAAGAGCTGGCGGTGCGCCACACTCTCCTTCCTGGTCCCCTAGACGAGAGCCATTGCCCGAGAAGAGAAAGAGGGAGTGAGAGGTGAGGTCGCTACATATGCCATGAAGAATTCAGAAGGCAAAAGGGGTCCAACCCGGTACTAGCAAGGTGTACCTAATGTAGCGCCCTCACTCCTTCCGTCTCTGCTAGGGGTATGTTGTATGTGAGAGTAAGATGCGCTACGGCCCATGTCCTCCCCATGGCAGTGGGTGAGGTGAAGGCCAGTACCAGTTATTTTCCTCGGACCTGTGCGTTTCGGTTAATGACCAAGTTCTGCTGTGCTGACACTTCCCTTTGCTCCCATTAACCAGAGTACCACACACCGATAAGGGTCCAACACTTGTTTTATTGTCACACACACAATTAAACAGTTCTTTGCCAGCCAACTGGTTGAGACCCATAAACAGTTCAATACGGTGGGGTGAGCAGGTCGAGGCACTGTCCTGATGGTAAACTAAACCACTGTGGTTTCACCAGCGGTTACTATAGCCCTTGGCTAGAGAGAAACTTGGAACTTGTGAGTCTCTACCAGCGACTCTATAGAATACAGATTGGAGTACCTTCGCTGCGTGGTGGCCCGTCAGAGGGAAGATGTCCCTCCAAGGGAGTTACCGGAGGCCCATCCATCACCGGGTTGATGCTGCTCCGGACTCTTCAGACGGGTAACCTCCTCGGCCTCCTCACCTCAGACATGGGCCCCATCCACCTCAGGGACCCTCGGACTCCTCCGCCCTTGCGGAGCCCAATCGAAGTCACTGGGCCTCAGGCCTCCGGTGTAGTTCCTCACCCCAGGCTTAAGGTGCCTGGGATGGACGCCAACTCCGCTCCGACCAGGCCTAGGGCGCCTGGGCTGGAACTCCGGACCGCCCGCACCCAGGCCGAAGGTGCCTGGGCGCGAGATGCAAGGCAAAGACCTCGTGACGAGGGCGTCTCTCCCCTTTATCTCCTCCCGTGACGTCACAGCAAGTTCTCCGCCCTTGCTGTACCATCTCCGGAAGGGGACAAAAAGGACAGCACTGCGGCAGTGAATCTACCTTGGACCTGTGGGAACCCCGCCACCAGGGATGAGCCGAACACCCCCCTGTTCGGTTCGCACCAGAACCTGCGAACAGACAAAATGTTCGTGGAAACTTTAGAACCCTATTAAATACAATGGACTCAAACGTTCGAAATCTAAAGTGCTAATTATAAAGGCTAATATGCAAGTTATTGTCCTAAAAAGTGTTTGGGGACCCGGGTCCTGCCCCAGGGGACATGTATCAATGCAAAAAAAAGTTTTAAAAACGGACGTTTTTTCGGGAGCGGTGATTTTAATAATGCTTAAAATGAAAAAATAAAAGTGAAATATTCCTTTAAATTTCGTACCTGGGGGGTGTGTATGATATGCATGTAAAGTGGCGCATGTTTCCCGTGCTTAGAACTGTCCCTGCAAAAAAATTCATTTTTGAAAGAAAAAAAGTCATTTAAAACTCACTGAATTGTCGGCTCCCGGCAATACATAGAAAAGTCATTGATAAAAAAAAAAAAAAAGCGTGGGGGTTCCCCAGAATTCTATTACCAGGCCCTTCAGGTCTGGAATGGATATTAAGGGGAACCCCGCCGCAAATTAAAAAAAAAATGACATGGGGTTCCCCCAAATATCCATTTCAGGCCCTTCAGATCTGGCATGGATTTTAAGGGGAACTCCACCCCAAATTTAAAAATGGCGTGGAGTCCCCCTAAAAATCCATACCAGACCCCTTATCCGAGCACGCAACCTGGCCGGCCGCAGGGGAAGAGGGGGGAGGACGAGAGAGCGGCCCCCCTCCCTCCTGAACCGTGCCAGGCCACATGCCCTCAACATGGGGAGGATGTCCCCATGTTGATGGGGACAAGGGCCTCATCCCCACAACCCTTGCCCGGTGGTTGTGGGGGTCTGCGGGCGGGGGGCTTATCGGAATCTGGAAGACCCCTTTAACAAAGGGGACCCCCAGATCCCGGCCCCCCCTATGTGAATTGGTAAGGGGTACATTGTACCCCTACCATTTCACGAAGAAAGCGTAAAAAAATGTTTAAAAAAACACACAAACACCTTGAAAAAGTCATTTATTAAAAAAAAAAAACATTCCAGCGGTGAAATCCAGTGTCCCGCGGCGATCCCGATGTCCAGCGCTGTCCTTCATTGGTTGTGCCTAAGCGGACCTGATGGGGAACTCCCTCTCAGTGTTTTAAATGTATAGACCCGCCCCTTCTAAAGTTCCCCATCAGGTCCGCTCAGCGGACCAGATGCGGAACATGAGAAGGGACAGGTCTATACATGTATTACCAAAGTGAGAGAAGTTCCCCATCAGGTCCGCCCCCTCGGTATGTCGGACCCGCCTACGTCATTGGCCTGAGCGGAGAACTTCCTTCACTGTGTAATTTAAATTTACACAGTGAAGAAAGTTTCCCGCTCAGGCCAATGACGTAGGCGGGGTCTGACATACCGAGGGGGCGGACCTGATGGGGAACTCCCTTCACTGTGTAATACATGTATAGACTCGAGTGAGTTTTAAATGACTTTTTTTCTTTCAAAAATGACATTTTTTGCAGGGACAGTTCTAAGCACGGGAAACATGCGCCACTTTACATGCATATCATACACACCCCCCAGGTACGAAACTTAAAGGAATATTTCACTTTTATTGTTTCACTTTAAGCATTATTAAAATCACTGCTCCCGAAAAAACGTCCGTTTTTAAAACTTTTTTTTGCATTGATACATGTCCCCTGTGGCAGGTCCCGGGTCCCCAAACACTTTTTAGGACAATAACTTGCATATAAGCCTTTATAATTAGCACTTTAGATTTCTCCCATAGATTTTTCGAATTTGCCGCGAACACCCCAATTTGTTCGCTGTTCGGCGAACGGGCGAACAGGCAATGTTCGAGTCGAACATGAGTTCGACTCGAACTCGAAGCTCATCCCTACCCGCCACCCACAGGCCAAGGAGAACAATACACCACCAAGTCCTCCACAAATTAAACAATGGTCTAAATCCTTTCATGATTTATACACACCTGGGTCATACTACCACCCAGGTGTATCCCCCTAAATTTAAATCCCCGCTACACTCTCCCCCTAGTGATTTGACGCTGGTCCCCAGCATCTAGTGCAAACCCATGTCTCCCAAGGAGTGGTAACATAGGCTTGACCCCAGAGGCCATCCCTCAAAATTTGAATCCTAATTGTGCCAAGACCTGCTCAAGGGAAAGGGAACATAAAATAGTAAACTTTGCAATAAAACCATCTGACCATGTATACATATACAATCCCTCCCATCACTGTCTAAGAACCACCCCATACTCAGCAGCCTTGACAGATGGATCTCCTGCAGAAGGGAAACAAAAACACAACATCCTAACACATTTGTGTTAATTTGGAATGAATGGGTCTATCAGCCGAGAGACCCATTCGCTCCAATGAGTAAGGTGGTGTAAGTGTAAAAAAAAAAAAAAACAGCCGTTGCGCAACACTGCCACCTGGTGACAGTGCCGCGGTAATGACACTTGGTGGAATCTTCCAGGCAACCTTCCTTCTTCTTGTGTCCCTACTCTGATTCTACCCCAAAGTCTTTGTCTCTGATGTGTGAAGAAAGAGAGAACAAAACAAACAGCTCTCATTTCTCCAAGGAGTAGAAAAGCCCAAATAAAAAACTAGGGCACAGTTCTGATGTTCTGGCAAAGGCACTTCCAGAAAGTTCAGCAGCAGAAAAACATACAGGAGAGGTTTTTTTCTTTTTCTCTCCTCACAAATAGAACCGGGTTGATGCTGCTCTGGACTCTTCAGACGGGTAACCTCCCCGGCCTCCTCACCTCAGACATGGGCCCCATCCACCTCAGGGACCCTCGGACTCCTCCGCCCTTGCGGAGCCCAGTCGAAGTCACTGGGCCCCAGGCCTCCGGTGTAGTACCTCAACCCAGGCTTAAGGTGCCTGGGATGGACGCCAACTCCGCTCCTACCAGGCCTAGGGCGCCTGGGCTGGAACCCCGGACCGCCCGCACCCAGGCCGAAGGTGCTGTACCATCTCCGGAATGGGACAAAAAGGACAGCACTGCGACAGTGAATCTACCTTGGACCTGTGGGAACCCCGCCACCCACAGGCCAAGGAGAACAGTACACCACCAAGTCCTCCACGAATTAAACAATGGTCTAAATCCTTTCATGATTTATACACACCTGGGTCATACTACCACCCAGGTGTATCCCCCTAAATTTAAACCCCGGCTACACTAATAAAGTGGCCGGTGAGAGTATGCTGTTCACGTTGGAAGTGAAGTTGAACTTTGCAAGGGGATTATCCCCAGACTTTAGTCAATGTGGTGAACTGACACTTTGCAAAGAATACTCCATCACACGCAAAGAAAAATAAAGCAGAGCTTCATCTCACTCACTAAGCTCAGTGGAAAGTTCCCTTGCAAAGTGCATACATGATTGCAACAATACATATATGTGATATATGCGTTGATCACTGATACGGTTGGTTCATAACACATAATAACCTAATAAGCGTTAGGAGCCGACTCGTATGTAGATTTGAATAGGACAATACATTTTTGATACACAATTAGCACAAATCAGACACATGATTGTAGTATAAAAATTGCATCCTAAATGCTTGACCTTTTTGTGGAGTATATTCCACTTCCACAGGCGCAGATATATAAACAACATTGTAGTCCGATAGTTAAACAAAAATAATAAGAGCCCATTCACACAGGGGCAACACGACTTCCAGCACGATTTTATGAGGCAACTCAGACACGACTTGAGAATGAATCACAGCCGACCTGGAGCTACTTACAAGTTGCCTGCAGGACAGAAGACATTCCAGTGGCCAATCAAACAAGAATCAGCTCTGTGGGAGGGAGGGGGGAGGGAGAGCTTTGCCTGATAAATGTATGTTATCTTCCTGGAGAGTCGCTCCTATTAAGACAGTGAGAAGCGACTCCCATTGAAATGAATGGTTACAGGTCGCCTAGGAGTCGGATTGAAGTAGTACAGGGACCTTTTTTGAAGTCGGAGCGACTGCAGTAGTGTGCATAAGGACGGCTCCATTAACTTACATTGAATTTTTGAGCCAGCGCGACCTGAGGCGACTAAGGGCGACCTGGGGCGATTTGGAGTCGTATCCAAAGACGCCCCTGTGTGAATGGGCTCTAAGGGAAGGGGAAGGAGGGAAGGATGAATCCAATCCCAATGAAAAAATACCCCTCCCTAATATGCTCGCAACTCAGCTGTAAGTACAGCACGTGGTGTTATGGATAACGGGCCGCTAAGGGACATCTGCACTAGGAAATGCATCGAGATTTTAGGATGCATTTTTTTATGTTACAATCATGTGTCTGATTTTTGCTAATTCTGTAACAAAAAATGTATTGTCCTATTCAAATCTACATACAAGTCAGCTCTTAGCCCTAATTATTAGGTTAATTATGTGTAGCGGGGTATTCCCCTTTAATACAGAGAGACTACATCTCCCAGTACATCTTGCAGCACCCAGGGTGCATTGCTCCAGAACAGAGACTGCTGGGGCAGACTTTATAAAAGGGAGGCAGAGTTTTGGTCGGCCTCTTTGGACACCCCTCTCCTAGCAAGAGGATCTCTGTGCTGAACTGCTGTGTGCACAAGGCCTGAAGCTTGGGCCGTGTGCTCCTTTCCAAAGAGCCCCTCTGCCAGCCTAGCAGAACCTTAGAGACATCTTCTCATCCTTGCTGCAGTACACCAGTAGGATTGAAGACTTGGATGTCGGTGGATTCCTGTTCCTAGACGAATCGATGGAGGAAACGGACTTGGACTTGTCCGGGTCGTGAGAGCTGTTTAAAGACAGATCCTTTATCTTTACTATTCGTTGGGATTACAAAGTTGTTCTTCAAGTGCACCACCGAAAAGATTGCTAGCGAATATTGTTAAACTGAACTTCCATTTAGATCAGTCAGGCCTGACTGCATAGGTAGACATTGCTGGGTGTTAGTCTACCCATGAGGGGAAGTAGCTGTAAAAGGGCAGCGCTAGAGTTGCATAGCAATACTTTATTATTCTGATTACTCTGTTTATCTTTATTACTGTTTATTGTAGGGATCTGCAACTTGTTATACTGTTGTTTATTACTTGCCTATTAGCCTCAGTAAAATATCTGGGTCAAGTACATTGGTGTCAGTTTCACTTACTTTAATAGAAGTTTTAAAGTATATCACTGTGTGTGTTTGCCATAGGACTGCGTCACCTAGAGTTGCGGTCACGCGGTCCTATCTCCCCTTACTAGCTGTGCCACGGGAGGTTAGAGCCGATTGCCAGGGGTTGACAGCGGTGCACTACAGGGCCCAAATCAATACCAGCGGCTCTCTTAACTGGGGGTAGCGCTACATATGCATGATCCAACCGTATCAGTGACCAACTCATTTTTATCACATATATGTATTGTTGCAATCATGTATGCCTTGTTACCTGTTGATAAAATCCACTCTCAACATCAATATATATTTTTCATATTGTATGGTGCTATGAGTCCACCTGTGTATATCCCCATGAAATTTTCACGCATTTACTTTTTCCAGCTGTTCGCACGCACCTCATTTAAAGTCCCAATCTCTTTTTCTTCCTTAACAATGATAAGGATGGAGGCACAGTGCTGTAGATTGCCACGTGCCTCATTTAAAGGGGTTGTAAAGGTATACATATATATTTTTTTAAATAACAAACATGTCATACTTACCTCCACTGTGCAGCTCGTTTTGCACAGAGTGGCACCGATCCTGGTCTTCTGGGGTCCCTCAGCGGCTGTCTCGGCTCCTCCCCGCAACAGCTAACCCCCTTCTTGGGAAGCACTCTCCCAAGGGGGTTAGCTTGCGGGCGCGCTCCCGTGATACAGCCAGCGGCTATAGCCAGCCAGCTCAAGCTGGGGAAAACCATCACGGGAACGAGCCCACGGAGTTTCATGGCTTAGGTAAGTCAAACGGGGGGGCTGGGGGGCCCGAGATTGCAAGATGTTTTTTCACCTTAATGCATAGGCTGCATTAAGGTGAAAAAACACAAAGCTTTACAACCCCTTTAAAGTCCCACAACCTCCTGCTTTTCTAATGACCATCAACACAAGTAACTGCTAGACATGGGAGCCTTCGAAAAATTAGTTTTGTTCCGTTCCGTATTAAAAAAAAATCGTAATTCGTAATTCGTGTACGGAATTCAATTTGGATTCGTACGAAATACAAATTTCGTACGAAATACGAATTTCGTACGAGACGTATAACGAACGTTTCGACCAGAACGAACGAATGATTCGACCGGAAATGTACTTCCCCCACCCAATTCCAGCAGCAATCTTTTCTCTCTATGTCGAATCTTTTCTCTCTATAATGTCGAATCTTTTCTCTCTATGTCGAATCTTTTCTCTCTATAATGTTGAATCTTTTCTCTCTATGTCGAATCTTTTCTCTCTATAATGTCGAATCTTTTCTCTCTATGTCGAATCTTTTCTCTCTATAATGTCGAATCTTTTCTCTCTATAATGTCGAATCTTTTCTCTCTATAATGTCGAATCTTTTCTCTCTATAATGTCGAATCTTTTCTCTGTATGTCAAATCTTTTCTCTCTATGTAGATAAATCTTGGACTAATAGAGTTAAGGTTAGTCACATTCGACCAAAAAATATTTACCTATCGCTTTGTCGAATTTTCATGTCTTATTTGGTAGTTTGGATTCGGATAATTTGGATACGAAATTTCGTACGAATTTTTCGAAATTTCGTATTTCGTACAGAATTCGTATTCGAAAAAATTTGTAATTCGGATTCGTACAAATTTCGAAAAATTCGTACGAATTTTCGATTCGTACGGAACTAATCGCACCTGTCTAGTAACTGCACAGATGTGGGATTTGCGACAGCACTTCACTGAAAATTATATAATATCCTTGAGGCCAGGTTCACACTGGTGCGACAAACGCTCCGACTTCGGGAGCTCATGTCGCCTGACCTGTGAAAATCAATGTTTCCCTATGGGAGCCATCTTAACTGGTCCGACACATGTCGGTCCGACTTTGAAAATGCTCCCTGCACTACTTTGGTCCGACTTTGAACCTACTTCAGCCCATTGAATATCACTGAAGTCGGATCAAAGTCGGAACGCCGTCTTGCATGATCTGACTTTGGCATGCTCTGCAGATCTTGAGGGGGAACTCCACGCCAAATTTGAAAAAAAATGGCATGGGTTCCCCCTCCAAGAGCATACCAGGCCCTTTGATCTGGTATGGATTTTAAGGGGAAAAAAAAAATCCATACCAGACCCTTATCTGAGCACGCAGTCGGTCAGGAAAGGGGGTGGGGACGAGCGGGCGGCCCCCCCTCCTGAACCGTACTAAACCGCATGCCCTCAACATGGGGGGGTGGGTGCTTTGGGGCAGGGGGGTGCACTGCGACCCCCCCCCCCCACCCCAAAGCACCTTGTCCCCATGTTGATGAGGACAAGGGCCTCTTCCCAACAACCCTGGCCGTTGGTTGTCGGGGGCTGCAGGCGGGGGGCTCATCGGAATCTGGGAGCCCCCTTTAATAAGGGGGCCCCAGATCCTGGCCCCCCACCCTATGTAAATAAGTATGGGGTATATTCACCTGGGGGGAAAAAAAGTGTAAAAAAAAAAAACACACTAGACAGGTTTTTAAAGTAATTAGGCAGCTCTGGGGGTTTCTTCCGACTTCGGGGGTCTCTTCCAACTTCTCCGCTTTCCGCGGCCTCTTCTTCCAGTCTACGGTTCTTCTCCCATTCTCCGGTTCTCCGTTGTCTTCTGCCGGGCTCCTCCGCTATCTTCTGCTCTTTTGACGCTCTTTTGCTAGCGTTGGCCCGGTCTTCTCCGTCGTCTTCTTCCCTTTTCTCTTCTTCCGATGTTGACACAACACTCTCTCCCGGTGACCCCACCCCTTATGACGACACTGCCCCATCATGCCCCTGGCAGTGTCATCATAAGGGGCGGGATCACGGATGACATCACCCGGTGACCATGCCCATATAAGTCGTTGCGCACCGCGCAGGCGGCGTTACAGCGGGAGAGAGCGTCGTGTCAACATCGGAAGAAGAGAAGAGGGAAGAAGACGGAGAAGACCAGGCCAACGCTAGCAAAAGAGCGTCAAAAGAGCAGAAGATAGCGGAGGAGCCCGGCAGAAGACACCGGAGAGCGGGAGAAGAACCGGAGACCGGGAGAAAAGCCTGGAGAGCAGGAGAAGAGGCCGGGTAGAGCAGAGAAGTCAGAAGAGACCCCCGAAGTCGGAAGAGACCCCCCGGGGCTGACTAATAAATTAATTTAAAAACCTGTCTAGTGTGGGGTTTTTTTATTGACACTTTTTTCCCCCCAGGTGAATGGGTAGGGGTATTCCGATAAGCCCCCCGCCCGCAGACCCCGACAACCAATGGCCAGGCTTGTCGGGAAGAGGCCCTTGTCCTCATCAACATGGGGACAGGGTGCTTTGGGGTAGGGGGGGCCGCAGTGCACCCCCCTGCCCCAAAGCACCCACCCCCCATGTTGAGGGCATGCGGCTTAGTACGGTTCAGAAGGGGGGGCGCTCGCTCGTCCCTACCCCCTTTTCTGATCGGCTGGGCTGCGTGCTCGGATAAGGGTCTGGTATGGATTTTGGGGGGACCCCCACGCCGTTTTTTCAGCGTAGGGGGTTCCCCTTAAAATCCATACCAGACCGAAGGGCCTGGTATGCTCTTGGAGGGGGAACCATGCCGATTTTTTGTTTAAAATTTGGCGTGGAGTTCCCCCTCAAGATTCCAAACACAGGGCCTGGTATTGGCGGGGATCCAAGTTGGATCCCCGTTTATTGAAAGTCGGACGTATGTCAGCTTCAAGTCGCAGGGCAAAGTCGGATACAAAGTAGTACGACTGTCGTGTCGTACCAGTGTGAACCCAGCCTGAAAGTCCATATAGTGTACAAACCACATCAATGCCATTGCACAGCATTCAGCA
This sequence comes from Rana muscosa, assembly GCA_029206835.1. Classification (NCBI taxonomy): domain Eukaryota; kingdom Metazoa; phylum Chordata; class Amphibia; order Anura; family Ranidae; genus Rana; species Rana muscosa. The sequence goes on from CM055120.1 coordinate 199,835,184, forward strand.
GCATCCAGAACAAAGCAATGGGACTTTCTGAAGACTATATGAGTGACCAAGTAATTTGTTAGCTTGAGCAACAATGTCTATGTAATGGTTGCATCCAATTAAATTTATAGGTGTAATAAGAAAAAAAAAACTGTTTTAAATACATAAATATCTTTTGCGACTTCTGGTCATTTACAGTGCCTTGCAAAAGTATTCACCCCCTTGGCTTTTTACTTATTTTGTTACATTACAGACTTTAGTTCAATGTTTTTTTTAATCTGAATTATATGTGATGGATCAGAACACATTAGTCTAAGTTGGTGAAGTAAAATTAGAAAAATATATACATTAAACTATTTTTCAGAAGTAAAAAAATGATAATTGGCATGTGCATATGTATTCACCCCCTTTGTTATGAAGCCCATAAAGAGCTCTGGTGCAACCAATTACCTTCAGAAGTCACATAATTAGTGAAATGATGTCCACCTGTGTGCAATCTAAGTGTCACATGATCTGTCATCACACCTTTTTGAAAGGCCCCAAAGGCTGCAACACCTAAGCAAGAGGCACCACTAACCAAACACTGCCATGAAGACCAAGGAACTCTCCAAACAAGTAAGGGACAATGTTGTTGAGAAGTACAAGTCAGGGTTAGGTTATAAAAAAAATATCAAAATCTTTGATGATCCCTAGGAGCACCATCAAATCTATCATAACCAAATGGAAAGAACATGGCACAACAGCAAACCTGCCAAGAGGCGGCCATACACCAAAACTCACGGACCGGGCAAGGAGGGCATTAATCAGAGAGGCAGCACAGAGACCTAAGGTAACACTGGAGGAGCTGCAGAGTTCCACAGCAGAGACTAGAGTATCTGTACATAGGACAATAAGCCGTACGCTCCATAGAGTTGGGCTTTATGGCAGAGTGGCCAAAAGAAAGCCATTACTTTCAGCAAAAAACAAAAAGGCACATTTTGAGTTTGCGAAAAGGCATCTGGGAGACTCTCAAAATGTATGGAGGAAGGTGCTCTGGTCTGATGAGACTAAAATTTTACTTTTTGGCCATCAAAGAAAACGCTATGTGTGGCGCAAACCCAACACATCACATCACCCACAGAACACCATCCCCAGAGTGAAACATGGTGGTGGCAGCATAATGCTGTGAGGATGTATTTCAGCAGTCTGGACTGGGAAACTGGTCAGAGTTGAGGGAAAGATGGATGGTGCTAAATATAGGGATATTCTTGAGCAAAACCTGTACCACTCTGTGTGTGATTTGAGGCTAAGACGGAAGTTCACCTTTCAGCAGGACAATGACCCCAAACACACTGCTAAAGCAATACTTGAGTGGTTTAAGGGGAAACATGTAAATGTGTTGGAATGGCCTAGTCAAAGCCCAGACCTCAATCCAATAGAAAATCTGTGGTCAGTCTTAAAGATGGCTGTTCACAAGCGCAAACCATCCAACTTGAAGGAGCTGGAGCAGTTTTGCAAGGAGACATGGGCAAAAATCACAGTGGTAAGATGTGGCAAGCTCATAGAGACTTATCCAAAGTGACTTGGAGCTGTGATAGATGCAAAAAGTGTGTCTACAAAGTATTGACTTTAGGGGGGGGTGAATAGTTACGCACATTGAATTTTTCTGTTATTTTGTTGTGGGCATGTTCTGTAAATTAAATGATGCAAATCCTCAAACAATCCATGTGCATTTCAGGTTGTGAGGCAACAAAACAGGAAAAATGCCAAGGGGGTGAATACTTTTGCAGGGCACTGTATACTTTTAGCACCCTCCTTGGTACAGGTGAAACTCGAAAAATTTTAATATCGTGCAAAAGTTCATTTATTTCACTAATGCAACTTAAAAGGTGAAACTAATATATGAGATAGGCTCATTACATGCAAAGCAAAATAGTTCAAGCCGTGATTTGACAAAATTGTGATGATTATAGCTTACAGCTGATGAAAACCCCAAATCCACAATCTCAGAAAATTTGAATATTAAATGCAATCAATAAAACAAGGATTGTACAATATCGGACCTCTAAAAAATATGTAGCGGCCTCCTCACTCCCCTCTCTTTTTCTCAGCTTGTCTGTCTCTTGTCTGTTCCTTAGAGGGGAGAGAGCGGGGACACTACGCCAAGCCCTCACCGCAGATGTTTGTGTGGTGGAAGCAAAGTTCTTACAATACCTTTGGGTCAGTGTTCTGTACCTGGGGTCTCCATTCCTCGCGAGTTACCTTGAACAATGTCTGCCAGAGTAAATCAACCCCACACCATTAAAGTCCAACACTCCTTTATTCCTCCTGAATAAACACAACCAGTTGACTCCCTTGGAGAACAGAACAGAAAAGGTGGTGTGGGTGCGAGTAAGCCCAGACACAATGATCCTCCACTTTCCTCCCTGAAAGTGGGTTGCGGTCTCCGAGCGAGGGGGGATTTCCTTCCAGGCGGTCTCCGACGGGAGGCTCACCTGTCACTGGCAATCTGCTGCACCCGGTCTTCAAGTGAGGAGCTCCCCCCGGTCCATTACGCCTTCCGGATTCGGGTACCCACTCCCGGGGTTCCCTAGGACCTCCTTCCCTCGCGGAACTCAGTGTTGGGCACTGAGCTCTAGACCTCCATCCGAGTACCTCACCCCAGGCTAAAGGTGCCTGGGATGGAACACGACCTCCGGACGTCCTCTGAGCCTAGGCCGCCAAGAGGACCGACACGCACCACTGCCCACAGGCTGAAGGTGCCTGGGACTTCGACCCCATGACAAAGATGGCCGGCCCCTTTATACCTTCTCCCAGCAAGCACGGCGGGTTCCCCGCCCCACCATACCGCTGCCGAGAGAGGACAAAAAGGAGGCACGGCACACAGCAATGATTCAACCCCAACCCAGGGCGACAGCGCCACCCGCTGGGCCGCAGGGAATTACACATCACTGATGTCTGTCAGGTCACCTTCGGCCAGGTGACAGATGCACACTGTAGGGGGACAGGAGTGCACCGCAAGGTAGTGAACCCTATGGCTGACTGCTGCGGATAGGAAACTGGATGGTTGTGGAAAGCGGGACCAGAGGAGCACAACCGGGATCCTATAGGAAGCTAGAGCCAAGATTCCCCAGGGCGCGGAGTCTAAGACCCAGCAGGTCTTCTCCAGAGCCTCTAGTGGTGAGGATGTTATGCTGCAGGCTGGGTCCAGGTCACGGCCCCTAGAGTCTCCTAGCTCACGCCCCGTAGGATAAGGGGACAAGAGGGGAAGCAGCAGCACAAGATATAAGAGTAACGAATAACAAGCTGAAAGTCAAGGGCCACAAGCAGACAAGGATAATGAGAGACAAGCCGAAGGTCAAGGGTCACGAGCAGACAGGGATAGTCGGGGACAAGCCAATAACGTAACAGAGAGACAGACGTAGCACACGGCAGGCAGGAACCCAACCACACAATGCCTAACAAACACGTTGATCAGCAAAGCAGGCTTGCAGTGCACAGGTTAATATAGTGTTCTGTGATAGGGCCTGGGGTGGAGTCAGGCTGGGAGGAGATTATAAAGGAAGCCAGGTGAAAGGGTTCTGGCCTCTAAGAACAACACATGAGAAGGAAAGGTAAGATGGCAGACAGACATTAATGAATATCCATAACAGCACCCTCCCTCTTATGGGCCCTCCCCCACCTGGGCCCAGGCTTAAAGGGAAATCTCAGATGAAACCTCCTCAACAGACGAGGTGCAACAACCTGAGATGCAGTGATCCAAGACGCCTCCTCAGGACCAAAACCTCTCCTCTGCAGAGCCGAGAATCCAGAACTTGTCTAACCTCGTACTTTAGATTATCCTCAAAGACCAGAACCGAGGTAGGGAGATGACAAGAAGATCTATTGAGGACCAAAGGCTCTCTAGGAATAAGCAAGGGCATGAGAGGATCAACAGGAATCTAAGGAGGGTCCCCTAGACCCTTAAAGAGGAACTGGTCATCTAGCACAGGACCATCAGGCTGGGCAGATGTCAGTGGAACCCTGAAGTCAGGTTGGTTAGAAGGTGACATGTCACAGGAGTCAAGCTGAATAGCTGAAAGACAAGCAGAATGTCCTGAACAAGAAACAGTAGGAGGCTCACTGGGCATGGGCTGGACTGGCATAACTAGTACAGAGGCCGAGTGAATAGCAGAGTCAGGTGTAGCGACTACCTGAATCACATCGCAAGACGTAGCGTCTGCAGGACTTGTAGACAAGCTAGCCTCGCTGTGCTTCCAAGGGTGATTAGGGACAGAGAAATGTAAATGGCTATGCAACCTGGAATGAATGACCGGCTCAGGTTCACAGGGGGCAACCTTGGGTAGGCAGGACGAGGAACAGGAGGAACCCCAAGCCAGGATCTGTCCAGTAGTCCAGTCCACATGAGGAGAATGGAGCTGTAACCATGGGAGACCCAAAATTATAGGCGTTGAGGCCTTGGGTAAGATAAGGAAGGATATCCACTCCTGGTGGAGTGTCCCTACCGACATCTTAACAGGGAGGGTCTGGAAGCGGATAGGTCCCCCTGGGAGAACAGTACCATCAATCGCCAAGACCACCAATGGCGTGGTGAGGGGCAAAAGAGTAAGTCCCATGGACGATGCGATTTCCCAGTCCATGAAATTACCAGCGGCTCCGGAATCCAGATATGCTGAGACCGAATGAGAAGAAGCACCAACATGAAGGAACACAGAAAGCAGAAGACGAGAAGGGGAAGGTGATATTTCTGGGTCCAATACTCCACTTTCCAGATGAAGTGGACCCAAACGTTTTTCTGGACAAAGAGAGCAAGTGTCACGAAAATGACCTTTGCCTCCACAGTAGAGACACAGGCCTAGAGTTCTGCGCCTAGCACGTTCCTCTGGGGATAGCCTGGTCCTGCCCAGCTGCATGGGTTCCTCAGCTGGCAGGAGATGCTCCACGGGTCGAGGAGAGGGGAGCTCAGTCTGACTAAGGACCAAGGAGTGCTGGCGCCGCTTTTCTAGGGTCCTTTCCTGAAAGCGAATATCGATCTGGTTACACAAGGAGATAACTCCGTCCAGATCAGTGGGGATGGTTCTTCCTGCTAATTCATCCTTCACTCTATCAGAAAGGCCGTGCAAAAAGGTTGCGACTAAGGCCTCATTGTTCCAGCTCAACTCAGCCGACAGTATGCGGAAATTAAGGGCGTACTGTCCCACTGAAGCAGACTCTTGGCGGAGATGTAGAAGGGCGCTGGCCGCTGAAGAGACACAAGCCGGTTCTTCAAAGATATTCCGAAAAAGTTTCAAGAAGCCAGACAGGCTAGAAACCACTGGATCATTCAGTTCCCACAGAGGGGCTGCCCAGGCTAAAGCTTCACCGGAGAGGAGGGAAATGATATAGGCTACCTTTGCCCTATCAGACAGAAAGTTTTGAGGCTGAAGCTCAAAATGAATCGTGCATTGGCTAAGGAACCCCCTGCAGGCCTTGGAGTCCCCAGAGAAACTGGACGGAGCTGGCAGTTGTAGTGAATGTGTGGCTGCGACTGGTGCGATAGGTACAGCCGCTGGTTGTACTTGAGGTTGCGGATTCGGGGTTCCCAAGGAGGCCTGAAGCTGCTCGAATCGAGAAGCCAGATCCTGGAGGAATCGCATCACCTGAGTCTGATTTGATTCCTGGGTTTCAAGTCTGTGGACTATGCCCCGCAATGGATCATCCGCGGGGAGCGGGATGTCAGCCGGGTCCATGGCTGATCAAACTGTCAGGTCACCTTCGGCCAGGTGACAGATGCACACCGTAGGGGGACAGGAGTGCACCGCAAGGTAGTGAACCCTATGGCTGACTGCTGCGGATAGGAAACTGGGTGGTTGTGGAAAGCGGGACCAGAGGAGCACAACCGGGATCCTATAGGAAGCTAGAGCCAAGATTCCCCAGGGCGCGGAGTCTAAGACCCAGCAGGTCTTCTCCAGAGCCTCTAGTGGTGAGGATGTTATGCTGCAGGCTGGGTCCAGGTCACGGCCCATAGAGTCTCCTAGCTCACGCCCCGTAGGATAAGGGGACAAGAGGGGAAGCAGCAGCACAAGATATAAGAGTAACGAATAACAAGCTGAAAGTCAAGGGCCACAAGCAGACAAGGATAACGAGAGACAAGCCGAAGGTCAAGGGTCACGAGCAGACAGGGATAGTCGGGGACAAGCCAATAACGTAACAGAGAGACAGACGTAGCACACGGCAGGCAGGAACCCAACCACACAATGCCTAACAAACACGTTGATCAGCAAAGCAGGCTTGCAGTGCACAGGTTAATATAGTGTTCTGTGATAGGGCCTGGGGTGGAGTCAGGCTGGGAGGAGATTATAAAGGAAGCCAGGTGAAAGGGTTCTGGCCTCTAAGAACAACACATGAGGAGGAAAGGTAAGATGGCAGACAGACATTAATGAATATCCATGACAATGTCTCTGCCAAGTTCAAATTACACCCGGGAAAGTACATACCCGCTACACTCTCCCCCTGGTGGTTTGGTCCCCAGTGTCTGGAGTAAATCATGCCCTCAACGGCTGACATAATCCAATCCAGAAACCGACTAACAATTGTATAAAAATAAAACTTTTTGAAAAAACTACTCAACCGAAGCATTGTGTCTGAGCCCTGTAATAAAAAGGGAAAAGAAACAACAGCATTTAACCATAACTTTGAATCACATGTTCACATTTTACTTTTCCCACCCATCCTGACTAAGACCCACCCCATCCTCAGTGGTCTTGATGGAATGCTCTCCTGCAGAGGGAAAAGAGGGAGAATTAACACACATAACCCTGACACATGTATTCGTGTGAGAGAAAAGAAACTTCTCCGGGAAGAAATCCCTTTTCTCCAAAGAGTGAGTGCGTGAAAAGTGTTTTAACATTGCGCAATACTGCCACCTGGTGACAGCCTTGCTGTAACTGCACTCATGAAACTTTTCTTCTTCTCTTTGGCCCTGTCTAACCCCAGAGTCCATGATCTTTTTTTTCTGGAAAAGTGAAAAACAACACAGGAACAGTTCTTCATTCCTCTGGGCACAAAAGCAACGGCCCCAGAAAGTTCAGCAGCATAACAAAACTGAGGCCTCGTACACACGGCCGAGATTCTCGTTGAAAAAAACATGTCGTTTTTTTCGACGAGATTCTTGGACAAGAAACTTGTCCCGGCCGAGTGTACACACGCTCGTTTCAAAGAACCCGCGGTTCTTTGAAAGGAGCGTACGCGGTGACGTCATCGACTACGTCGAGCATGCGCTCGTCACATTCGATGCCGTCGCCGCCATCTTGGTATACCCTACGTATGCCTAGGAAGCTACCGCGCATGCGTCAAATTCATTTCGAACATGCGCGGGCTTCCGGGAGGACAGGTAAGTGTACACACACTCACTTTTCTCGTCGAGAAACATACAAGGAGAATCTCGACGAGAAAATAGAGAGCAGGTTCTCTATTTTCTCGTCAAGGTTTCTTGTCGGTTTTCTCGACGAGAAACCCGATAGCAGCGTACACACGACCGATTTACTCGGCAAGACCTCTCTGCCAGCAAGTTTCTTGCTGGTTCTTGCCGAGAAAATCGGTCGTGTGTACGAGGCCTGAGTCTTTTCTCTCCTACAGATAAAAACGAGGATGCGGCAGAACATGGATGTGTCGTCCCAACATCCACTCTGCCTTGCAGTCTTTAAAACGTTGAGAGGCCTTTGGAGAGCATGCCAGGTACCTGCGGGAGTGTGGAACCTGAATGTGAGTTCATACAAAGTCATTGTACCAGCGCTCCCGGTACACTTCCACCTCATAGAGCAACTCCTTGGACAAGTACGGATACTCCCATCCATACACTGCAGCAACCTTCTGGCCAAATAGGCGTTGTAGTCTCGCCAAAGGAGGCATGGTAGCTTTGTCCCCTTCGCCAGGTAAAACTATTGAGTCCGGGTGGCAAGGGACCATGACCACATCTGGTCTGGGCATAGGTGCCCTCAGCAACAGTCTCTTTTCCCCCGTCTTCGGTACAGATTGTACCGGGAGGTAGCAGCAGGCTGGGGACGGGACCCTTCTTCAGGCGCTGGTGCCTCCACTCGGGGTGTACTTTCCCCCGTGGACATGGGTGGATCCCTGGTTCTGCGGGATGAAGCAAGAGGTACTTTGTCCCAGCCCTTCTCGGCAAACAGCTCATCTATAGCGACGTCGTCTCCCATGTCCGAGAGCGACTCCAGGTCAGAGGTGTCACACTCCTCCGCGGGTATGTAGCCCATTGTAGAGACGGAGCTACCACACCCCGCGGACTTACTGGGCCATTACTTCCCGACACCTCCGCCCACACACCAAGTCCCTCCGCCTGGCTTACCTCGGCCTTTGCTTGAAGCGGGACGTCCCGAACTCTTGTCGACGGATCCATCTGGGCCGGGTGTAAGCGAGCGAGACGGTCCACCACAACAGCTGGTCGGGGGCTACCAAGCCGGTCTTTCTCTTCGGTGGTGGACGCTGCGAACCCGTGGTGACCGAGTCAGCATCCTCGGATTTCTCCCGTTGAGTTTTCACGACCTCCTCCGCGGTCGCTGCAGTGTGCGCAGAGATGGCTGTCAAAGCTGTGATTCCTCCTCGCTGAGTGATGTTGCCTGCGGCCCGGCCGGGGTAAATGGTTCTCGGCTTCTCAACCGCTGGATCCACTTCAAAGAGGAACTTCCCACAGGCGTCGCATCGCCCGAACGGCTTCAGTTGGCACACCAGTCCCGAACAACCAGGACAAATCACACCCAGGGCCTCAACGCCCATGCACGAATACAGGGCGAATCGACCCCTTGGCTTTAGCCGGATCCCCGTATCCGTCACCGGAGCAGCAGCAGTCAGTGTCGTGGTAGACGGTGAACCGGAATCCACGATGTATGTCCAAACATGGTGACCTGTTGCTGATCCATTGCACACTGCAAAGTTTTTGCGCCAACGTCCCACGTGTAGTCCTTCACACGTATTGGACTCCTCCCCTTTGCTCCAGTTCGCAGGCTTTTCCTTCTCGAAGTCACGCCCACGAACTAAGCGATGGATGTGTGCCTGGTGGCGCAGTGCAATAGAAGCCCCCACGTGTACTACTTCACACGGCTGAGCTTCCCCCTTTTTCCACTCTTCTGCGCAGGCCTTTCCCTTCATTGGGTCATGTCCACGACTTCGAGCAGGGATGCACTTCGGCCTATAAAGGCCTGCCTACTCGTAACTCCTCCGGGCAGACACGTTCAATACACGAACACTATACCGGACCCGAGCCCCCACGTGTAGCGGCCTCCTCACTCCCCTCTCTTTTTCTCAGCTCGTCTGTCTCTTGTCTAGGGGTTCCTTAGAGGGGAGAGAGTGGGGACACTACGCCAAGCCCTCACCGCAGATGTTTGTGTGGTGGAAGCAAAGTTCTTACAATACCTTCGGGTCAGTGTTCTGTACCTGGGGTCTCCATTCCTCGCGCGTTACCTTGAACAATGTCTGCCAGAGTAAATCAACCCCACACCATTAAAGTCCAACACTCCTTTATTCCTCCTGAATAAACACAACCAGTTGACTCCCTTGGAGAACAGAACAGAAAAGGTGGTGTGGGTGCGAGTAAGCCCAGACACAATGATCCTCCACTTTCCTCCCTGAAAGTGGGTTGCGGTCTCCGAGCGAGGGGGGATTTCCTTCCAGGCGGTCTCCGACGGGAGGATCACCTGTCACTGGCAATCTGCTGCACCCGGTCTTCAAGTGAGGAGCTCCCCCTGGTCCATTACGCCTTCCGGATTCGGGTACCCACTCCCGGGGTTCCCTAGGACTTCCTTCCCTTGCGGAACTTAGTGTTGGGCACTGAGCTCCAGACCTCCATCCGAGTACCTCACCCCAGGCTAAAGGTGCCTGGGATGGAACACGACCTCCGGACGTCCTCTGGGCCTAGGCCGCCAAGAGGACCGACACGCACCACCGCCCACAGGCTGAAGGTGCCTGGGACTTCGACCCTGTGACAAAGATGGCCGGACCCTTTATACCCTCTTCCAGCAAGCACGGCCGGTTCTCCGCCCCACCATACCGCTGCGGAGAGAGGACAAAAAGGAGGCACGGCACACAGCAATGATTCAACCCCAACCCAGGGCGACAGCGCCACCCGCTGGGCCGCAGGGAATTACACATCACTGATGTCTCTGCCAAGTTCAAATTACACCCGGGAAAGTACATACCCGCTACAAGTATAAGCATGCATATGTACTCAGTACTTGGTTTGGGCCCCTTTTTCAGCAATGAATGCCTCAATGTGGCGTGGCATGAAAGCTATCAGCCTGTGGCACTGCTGAGGTGTTATGGAAGACCAGGATGCTTCAATAGCGGCCTTCAGCTCTTCTGCATTGTTCAGTCTCCTGTCTCTCATCTTTCTGTTGGCAATGCCCACATAGATTCTCTATGGGGTTCAGGTCAGGCGAGTTTTCTGGCCAATCAAGCACAGTAATCCCACGGTCATTGAACCAGGTTTTGGTGCTTTTGGTAGTGTGGACAGGTGCCAAGTCCTGCTGGAAAATAAAGTCAGCATCCCTATAGAGCTCGTCTGTGGAAGAAAGCATGAAGTGCTCCAAAATCTCCTGGTAGACGGCTGCATTGACCCTGGACTTAATGAAGCACAGTGGACCAACACCAGTAGATGACATGGCTCCCCAAATCAACACAGACTGTGGAAACTTCACACTGGTCTTCAAGCATCTTGCAGTGTGTGCCTCTCCATTCTTCCTCCATACTCTGGGTCGTTGGTTTCCAAATGAGATGCAAAATTTGCTCTCATCAGAAAACAGGACTTTGAACCACTGAGCAACAGACCAGGTCTGTTTTTCTTTAGCCCAGGTAAGACGCTTCTGACGCTGTTTGTTATTCAGGAGTGTCTTTACAAGAGGAATATGACATTTGAAGCCCATGTCCAGGATCCATGGCTCTTGATGCACTGACTCCAGCCTCAGTCCACTCCTTGTGAAAGTTCCCAACACTTTTGAATGGCCTTTTCCTGACAATCCTCTTCAGGCTGCGGTCATCCCTGCTGCTGGTGCACCTTTTTCTTCCACACTTTACCCTTCCACGTAACTTTCTATTATTGTGCTATGATACAGTGCTATGGGAACATCCAACTTCTTTTACAATTACCTTTTGAGGCTTTCCCTCCTCATGGAGGGTGTAAATGATGGTTTTCTGCACAACTGTCAGGTCAGCAGTCCTTCCCATGATTGTGATTCCTACTGAACCAGACTGAGAGACCATTTAAAGGCTCAGGAACCCTTTGCAGGTGTTATGGCTTAATTAGCTGATCAGAGTTGGACACTTTGAGCCTAGAATATTGCACCTTTTCACAATATACAAATTTTCTAACATTGTGGATTTGGGGTTTTCATGAGCTGTAAGCCATAATCATCACAATTATGACAAATCACAGCTTGAATTATCTTGCTTTGCATGTAATGAGTCTATCGCATATATTAGTTTCACCTTTTAAGTTGCATTAGTGAAATAAATTAACTTTTACACGATATTCAAATTTTTCGAGTTTCACCTGTAGGTGCTAGAATAGAATATAGTTTTTGGGTCTTTCTTTTTACCAGGAAGGCTGCCAGTTAAATTTAGATGCTTTCTGCCTACCAGGGAGCAGGGATCCATTGATAGGGTCTGCTCATGGTGCTCAGATGCTGCTCATGTTGTCTGAATGTTTCACACTGGTCCAATAGGATGGGGCTTATTAGACAGTGGGAGGAAACCTGACAAATGACAGCATAGGCATAGTTACAGCCCTGGCCATTGCAGAGGAAAGTGCCTCAGTGAATGCTGGGTGAATATATATATGCCAAGGGCACATGTGCTCGAGTCTTCGGCTGGAGAGCAGGGTCCCGGAGGGAGGCAGCGGATGCCCCCCCTCTGCACAGGCTGCCATGCGGCCTCAGGTGGTTGACCTGAGGGCTTGAATCTGAGTAAAGCTGCAACCCATATATCCTGCAGATCTGACTGGATGGGAGACACCAGGAAGGATCTGTTTCTGCCTACTGTGAGTACAGATCAGTGTCATGGGGCCTGTCCTGTGAGGGCCCTCCCTTCAGATAGTAGAGTCAGTGGATGGATGTCAGCCAAAGTTGATGCTAGTGGGTGTCGTGAAGATAAAACAGTTTCATCAAGTCTGCTGCCAGAGCAAGCAAAGGACTTACTTCTCCAATACCAGTGCAGTATGTAGAGTCTGCTACCATATTCAGCCTGGTGAGGCCAAGTGAGAGTTGTCTTCACCTGTAAATTAGTTCCAGTTGGAGTATCCCACTATTCCCTTCTCCCATCCAAGTTCCAACAATAAATACAAAAAAACAAAAACAAAAAAAAACCCTGGATTGATTATAGGATAACAAGCAGATGAGAGTACGGTGATCATGTGAAGACCCCTAGTAACTGGCTGCAATATAATAGAGAGGGAGGCCCAGGGAAGTTCACACACAGCAATCCCTATGGGGGCAGTGCTACATACTGAAGATATTTACAGGAACTCACAAAACTGTACAAGTAGAAATATACTGTAATTCTAAAAAGGTTAGTGGTACTCACCACCAGAGAAGCACCTTGGATATTTCATTACTCCATCATTACATGAAGCTATTAGGGATCCTTGGCGTTTAAAATTTGCTTTGCATTTTGCATTTAGTTCTGTACCATGTTTAAGTATATCAGGAGTGCTCTCCATTGGCACAAATTCAATGTGATTTCTCTCCAAACTGCTGGAATCAATTGTGCAAGGCTCTGAAATATATCAATCAAATCCTATTATAATAAAGATGTGGTGTTAGCATTATGGTGTTGACTACAGAAGTAATTTGTGGCACTTACTGAGGCATTGTGGAAGTTCATCCCATCGACCGTTTTCACATTTTACATTTATGTGTCCACTGAGCACAAATGTGTTTTCACATTTAAAATTCGCTGAAGACCCAGATTCATAACCATCTTGTTTTTCAGGAGAAAGTATTGCATTTGAAATGTCAGGAGGAGGACATGACTCTAGAAAATTATTATAGAACATTATATAGATTATACCCAGAAATCACTATGAACTTGTAATGGTTCTAATAAATGAGCAAAAACAGTAGCCAGAACAATCCCAGGAATCATTGGGGAACTTTGGGAAGATTACTCATTTAAGTTTTGCTCTTGGTGTTTGCAAAGGCATACAGGCATTTTCATAGCAAAAGTACACTGCAAGTTCAGCACATTGTCTACTCTCATAGCCAGCTTCAGTGCCAATGTGCATGAGTGAAACTGGCCTACTTTCTGGCACATTTTGCCGATAGACAAAATGAATGGGGAGGAGTGAAATGATTGGAGTTTTTAAGGTGGTTTAATGCAGAAATCCAGAACTGCATGTTCTGGACTCTCCCACTGGCTCAAGAATCAGTCTAGAGGTTTATTTTTAGGGTTTTTATTGAACAGGAAGTTGGATAGGGATGGGGAGCATGGGATACCCCAAACAGTAGAACTTGAGGACTTGCTAGGCTTTTGGCTCCACTGTACAAAAACTCAGGCTGCATTGCACAATCTTAGGCTGCACCGTACCGTCTCATTGCTGATTTGCACAGCACCTGGTTGCACTGGACATACTTTAGTGGTAAAACACAACTGCTGGCTGTATTGCACAGCTCTTGGCTGCACTGCACTGGTCTTTAAGGTAAAGCACAGTTACTTCTCCTCGGTGTAGCAGGATTAAGTATTCAATCCCAGAGTAATGGAGCTTCCTCACACCTGTTCTCCTGGCTCTATCCAGGCTCTGACTCAGGCTCTCTCTCAGGTAGCTGTCCCCCAGCTAAGCCTAGTTGGGACCTTAATGTCTTCAAAAAGGGACTCCTCAGGCTTCTTCTCTGTCTCTGCCCCAGGGGCCAGCCCTCAGCAAAGGGTTCTCCTCCAGAAGGCTTGACCCTGGAACTCTGCACACTGCTGCCAGGCCTCAGAACATTTATAGGCTCTCCAGCCACTTACTGGATACACATCTCCAGGGATTGGCCGCAGTTCCATAAATATTCAGACTGCCTGTTCTGCACTCCCTCCCACTATACTTCTAGAAATCTCCAGAAGGGGGGCGTGTCTGACTCCCGGTATGTGAGCAGCTTCTCCTCGCTGCTCTGGACTGCACAGAGATCCTTGCAATATCCTGACCAGCCTTGAGAACCTTTTTTTGCCCTGTAACTGCTCCCGAAGCTGCTGGGGAGATGCGAGACCCCGAATATGGTGAAAATTGGCCCAAATCCACCTACAACACCTGCCGAATGACTCGCTTGCTATGCCCATGCAGCAGACCAAAATAGCACCCAGAACACACAGGAGGCTCCATGATCCTCTGCCGATGCTGCACCTGCCTGGGCTGAGGGAGAGGTGGACTGGCTGGATGCCACTGATCCCCTGGTGAACCTGACTGTCTCCCCATCTGCTGAGTTAGTGGAGGTGGACTCGAGGACACAGGAAGAGGAGCCGACCTTGTCACAAATCATGCCAGCCATCAAGCAGTGCCAGGCCTCACTCTCCACACAGATAAATACTTTTCACTACTGAAGGATGATGTGCATAAAATCTGCTATTGTGTTACTATCACAGAACAGCGCATTTGTGCTGTGGAAGATGACCTGAAACCCCTGATGGTGGCTGCCCATGAGGTTGCGGTGGACCACTAGTCCCAGAAAGCCATACTTGGGGGATATTGAAGACTGGCTCCGCCAGAACAATCTATGCTTTTTTGGCTTCCCAGAGGGCTCAGAGGGCAAACGCCTTGAAGAATTCCTACTTCTGTGGTTGAAGCAACCATTTGGGGAAGATAGGTTTTTCTGAACTATTTTCCTTTGAGGGCCCCACTGCCTGGCTGGTATGCCCGACCTTTATTGGCTCGATTCCTGTACTTCAGGGATAAAGAAGTCATCCTACAATGTGCACAAGATATGCCTGGCTTACTTTACAACAATAATTCAATTACAATTTTTCCAGACTTTTTGGCGGCTACCCAGAAACAACGCGCTGCTTTTCAGAGTGTGAAGCAAAGATTAAGAGATTATAATCTTCCGTATAGTATGCTGTATCCTGCAAGATTTTGGGTTGTGCTCAAGGGGAAAACACAATTCTTCACTTCACCAAAGGAGGTTAACCGCTGGCTGTAATCCTTGGGAGGCACCTGATGTACTTCAGTGCTGTGTAATGCTGCATTTATCCCTGTCTGTTAGCCGGGGCACCTCTTTAAATATTTTCCATAGCTTTTAGCCATCTGGCTATGATCCTAGCAGATGGCAGGTTCTACTGGTTCAGCCATATGTTGATAGGCTGGCTTTCATGCTTTTCAAAATCAGATGCAGTTAGGGTTGCCACCTTTTTGTCAAGCCAAACCCAAACACTTCAGCAGTGCACGCCAATTTTTTATTTTTTTTGTAGTAAATTCAATGTATTACCTCTGTACAAAGCAATGCACAGCAATTTTGTGATTAAATAACATTTCTAATCATATGGATTTAATTACAGGAGTTCCCCTTTACATCATTGTCAACATAGTTCCCCTTCTATATCTGAATCCACAGAGTTTCCCTTTATATCTGAATCTGCAGGAGAGGTGTGTGGAGGGTATGATGGGAGCAGTACTTACAGGAGAGGAATACAGAGGGGGGGATATATGGGGGCAGTATGTACAGGAGAGGAGTGTAGTGGGTATGATGGGGGCAGTATGTACAGGAGAGGAGTGTGGTGGGTATGATGGGGGCAGTACTTACAGGAGAGGAGTACAGAGGGGGGGATATGTAGGCAGTATGTGCAGGAGAGGAGTGTAGTGGGTATGATGGGGGCAGTACTTACAGGAGAGGAGTACAGAGGGGGGGATATGTAGGCAGTATGTGCAGGAGAGAAGTGTAGTGGGTATGATGGGGGCAGTATGTACAGGAGAGGAGTGTGGTGGGTATGATGGGAGCAGTACGTACAGGAGAGGAGTGTGGTGGGTATGATGGGGGGCAGTACGTACAGGAGAGGAGTGTGGTGGGTATGATGGGGGCAGTATGTACAGGAGAGGACTGTGGTGGGTATGATGGGGACAGTATGTACAGGAGAGGAATGCAGAGGGTATGATGGGGGCAGTATGTACAGGAGAGTAGTGTGGAGGGTATGATGGGTGCAGTATGTACAGGAGAGGAGTGTGGTGGGTATGATGGGGGCAGTATGTACAGGAGAGGACTGTGGTGGATATGATGGGGGCAGTATGTACAGGAGAGGAATGTGGAGGGAATGATGGAGGCAGTATGTACAGGAGAGGACTGTGGTGGGTATGATGGGGGCAGTATGTACAGGAGAGAAATGTGGTGGGTATGATGGGGCAGTATGGGGAAGGATTTCTTGCAGTGTCTATGGGGTTACCAGGGAGTTATGTTGGGAAGATAAGGGAAGGAAAGTGACCATGGAATGATGTCCCTCAGCTGGGGGGGGGGGGTTGGAAGCAGCTCTGAGTAATGTCTGTATGAAGTGGTCTGGGGGTGATATAAGCTGGGAGGAGTGGGGGGCTGAGAAGTGGTCAGATATCGATCTCTATAATGAAAAAAAGCTCATCCACTACTATATACAACAATACTGCTCAATGAAAACAATCTGGTATAAGAAGTACATATCGGAGGCGCATGCGCGGAGTCTAGCGGTGCGGTAATGCAGGGCTAGAGCTCCGTACCGTTCGGGAGGAGAGCTGATATTCGAGATAACCCGCAAGTATTTTATCATATACTAGGGGTAGAACAAGTGCCAGAGACCCTGCTGACCAATTTTGGGGCAGAAATATGGCTCAGAGTGGCAGCAGTGCCAAAATGAAAAATCCTCTCATGAAGGCTTCAAAGGGGAGAGCTGCGGCTAAAATGGCGCCGCCCCCCGCTTCATTTACAGCATCTATGCGCTCTCATAAACAAAGCTTGTCACAGGCTATATCCCCAGCTGATTCAGACAACGATTTGTTCTCCTCACAAAACTCTCCTCAGACCCCTCAGATAACCCCAGCCATGATTAAACAATTTGAAACTATGCTTCATAGAGCATTAAAACAGACTTCAGATCAAATTACATCCAACCTCACAAGAGAGATAAGAGAAATTGGTAAACGCACAACAGCTTTAGAAATTAAAGCTGAAGATTTAGAAAATGCTACCTTGGAACATACAATGGAATTAGAAAACCTCAAAGAAGAAAATGTATTGCTCCAGAATAAACTTGAAGACCATGAGAATAGGGACAGGAGGTCTAACTTGCGTGTCAGGGGAATTCCTGAAACAATCATTGACCTTCAATCCACCATAACTGCACTGTTTCAGGAATTGCAACAAGCTATTCCCATTGAAAGAATGGAATTTGACAGGATTCATCGGGCACTTGCTGCAAAAAAAGTTGACGGTCCCCCACGAGACGTTATAGTGAAATTGCACTACTACCGTACTAAAGAGCAACTTTTGTCCTCGGCCAGAGATAAAAAACAACTGAATTTCCAAGGAACTGAATACCAATTGTTTGCAGATTTGTCCCAAACTACAATTGCTAAAAGAAGAGCATTGAAGCCCCTTCTTCAGGAACTGCAACGTCATGACATCGCATACCAATGGGGGTTTCCATTCTCTTTACGTTTCCCCTACAAAGGGAAAAGATACACTAGCAGAGCCTATGAGGAACTTCAACAAACACTCATAGACCTTAAATTAATGGATCCAAACCCGCGATTTACACAACTGCATAGTAGTTCAACACCTCATTCATCAAAAGTGAACCACTCTCAACAAAGTCTGGAAAATGGCAATCACCAATCCCACAAAAGAGGTCGCTACGCATCACCTCCACAGGAAAAAGAAGACTCCATGGACTGACAGAAATCTCAAAATGATCGTTTGGCTCATTCATTGCCCTGTTACCAGTCTTTTTAAAGACTTGTTGTGCAATAAAATGCACGTACTACCTAATTAATGCACAATACTGAACTTTATCACATATACAGTCTTATTTTACTCGTTGCTCCCCAAAAGTATATGCGCAATGTTTGCTCAAGTTTTCCTTTAGTTCAGTCTAAGTTTCAAGTTTTTCACTATCACTATAGTAAAAACTCTAATGCCCCTGTATAGCTTAAGGTATCAATATGGATATTGAATCCAGACTTCTGGGTCCCATATAAGAGGCATCTATATAAGTCCTACTGGTACCCATTAGATTCATTAGAGACATAGGTCTTACATCTCCTACTAGTTCCCCCTTTCATTTGTTAAGAAACAGAAGACCCTGAAATACAAATTGGGAAATTATAAAGTAACAATATTATTCTCTTTCGAAGATTCTGGTCAGTATTTCTCCCAGCCAGAACTTTAGATATAAGCCCTATATTAAGAAAGGGCCCCCTAAACCCCGCTCTACTCTCATCCCTTATTACTACTCCTTAGGCTTAGGTTACATCCCCACCGGGACATCTTGGGGCAATCAGCTGTCTCTTCTATCTTCTAACTTCACTACCTTTATAGTCCCTCCCCTGGTGTATTTAACTATAATACTAATAGTTTTGATACAAGTTACGAAGTTTACAATATTGTACATTAATGTATTGTTCTTTTCAGATGGCTCTCCCCCCTTGAACGGGAGATCCGTGTGCCCCACTCAGCCTCCCTCACCCGGCCACATATAATATGTGGAAGTTTGACGAAGACACCCTTTCCCCAGTGGGGGATTTTTGCCCCTATTCGTGGGAAACACTTAAATGTGTCTTTATGTTGGTGTATATATTATTTTTTCTAATTATTAGCCTTTCATTTCTTTCCCTCTCTCTAGTACTTATCTTCAACCCTCCTTTTCTCCCCCCCTTCGAGTTCACTTGGATGGCGTTGAATGACCTGAATGACCTGATAACGGGTAAGTCCCCTTTGTCCATCCGACTGCCATGGCACCATTAAACATTTTGTCCCTGAATGTTCAGGGACTAAATATCCCCCAGAAACGGACCAAGGCATTCCGTATATTTCATGCCAAAAAGGCTCACATAGTTTGCTTACAAGAAACCCACTTCACAAATACCTCCACACCAAAATTTATTTCCAATTTCTATCCGCAAACATATACGGCCTCAGCTGCCTCCAAGCAACGGGGTACTCTTATAGCCTTTCATCGCTCTACCCCATTTACACTTCAATCTCAAATAAAAGATCCTGAAGGACGTTATCTGATTCTTACGGGCCACATTGTTGACCAGGCAATAACAGTAGTTTCCTACTATGCACCAAATAAACAACCTAATCCATTTATGTCACACTTACTACAAGTTGTGAATGATCATAAGATAGGAACAGTTATGCTTTGTGGTGACTCTAATCAGGTCCTCCTCCCATTTCTGGATAAATCCCCATACACACCATCTCAAATTACGTCTAAAAAATCTTTTTCACAAATTCTATCCAAATATAACTTGGTTGATTCATGGAGAGAAGTTAATCCAACTAAACGGAAATATACCTACTATTCCCACCCACATAAAACATTTTCAAGGATTGACCATATATTCTTGACCATAGGTATGCTCCCTGAAATCATTGCAGCAGATATAGTCCCTATCCCATGGTCAGATCATAATGCAGTACTTACTTCCATTAAATCAACATTGCACAAAGGCCACGACCCTACATGGAATCTCCCGGATATTCTACTCAAACACCCATCCCATCGCCAAACCATTGAACAAGCTATTAAAGAATATATAACCCTCAATTCTAGCCCAGAAATTAGCACACTAACTCTTTGGGAAGCCCATAAACCAGTTATACGTAACACAATTCAGAAACAATCAGCCATATTTAAACGTGAACGGAAAACACTAGCTCGTAAACTGGAAAGGGAATTTAATAAAGCCTTTATAGCCCATCAAGACAACCCATCAACAATAACAAAATCCCAATTAGACAAGACTCGAGTTGCATACGATCTATTTCTTACTGAAGCAGTAGAAAAGTCTTATAAACGTTCAAGACACAACTATTTTATGAAAGCCAATAAATCGGGTACATACCTTGCACGCACACTCAATTCTCTGAACAAACCCTTCAAACCAATTCGCCTAAAACTGGCAAAAGATGTCTATACTTGCAATCCCAACAAAATAGTTCAGAAATTTCATTCCCATCTGACCTCACTTCATCTAATAACTTCAACCCGGAAACAGCGGATGCATTTTTCTCTGATATAAATCTACCAGAACTTTTCCTTGACCAAAATAAGTTATTGGAAGATAATATTACATCTAATGACGTCATTGAAGCCATCAAAGATCTTAAAATTAATAAGAGGCCAGGCCCAGATGGCTATTCAACCTTATATTACAGAACCTACGCGGACATACTATCACCAATCTTAGCGGAAGCTTTCAATGTATTATTAGAAGGGAAAAACAAAGATCAAGTAGGATTCATGCCAAAGCGCCAGGTGAGTGACAATGTCCGCCAGGCTGTATTGCTAGCTCACATAGCTAAAAACCGTTGTATACCCTCCTGTTTTCTATCCCTTGATATAAAAAAAGCTTTCGACTCCATATCGTGGCCTTACCTCCGCTACACGTTGCAAAAATGGGGCTTTGGCCCTCACTTCTTAACATGGATCGCAGCGCTTTACAACAGACCAATCGCATATATTAAATATGCAGGATACAAATCGAATTCCTTTAATATAGAAAGAGGAACACGCCAGGGCTGACATACTCCTATTTTTCTCGTCCCCACAAGTTTCTGGTCCCAACCTACTGCTCATTTTGGACGAATTTGCAATGATTTCAGGACTTACAATAAATCTCAAAAAATCCAAAGCCTTAGACATATCCCTCTCCAAAATAGAATCCGACTCGGCTAAAAATGCACTTCCTTTCAGTTGGACTGAGAGGTCAATCCCCTACTTGGGGATTCACCTGACAGCCTCATATTCAGATCTTTTTACAGCAAACTATCCCCCACTCCTCAAACAAATAACACTTTTACAACAATGGTCACATCTCCCAATTTCATGGATAGGTAAAATTAATGTAATCAAAATGACAATCCTTCCAAAACTACTTTACTTATTTAGAGTCTTACCAATCCTTATCCCACCTTACTATCTTAGAATTCTCCAGAGACGAACATCAACATTTGTCTGGGGCTCCAAAAAAAACCAGTGTATCGCTTCATACACTACACTTACCAAAACTCAAAGGAGGCTTTGGGTTTCCGAACTTTGATAACTATTATAGAGCCGCACACATTGCTAGCCTCACTAAATATCATGCTACATATGAAATACCCCTATGGGTACTAATAGAAGCGGCAGAATGCGACCCTCTTTCTATTTCCAATCTTTTATGGCTTCTACCTAAGGAACGGAAAACCCTACGTAACCCCATTACTAAATACTTTTTATCTATATGGGACAAACTCAGAGTTAAACACCAATTACAATCTTCACACAATCCCCTCTTGTCATTCCTGAAAAACCCTGCTTTCTACCCAGCATGGGTCTCTCCTAAATCATTTAAGGTCTGGAATTCCCTAAATATTACTCGGCTTAGTAACTTGACTTCTCATTCATCCTTCCATACATTTCCTATACTCTGTGATATCTACAACCTACCGAACTCTGAACTTTTCAGATACCTCCAAATTAAAAACTTTTACGCACCTTTGCTAAATACAGATGTCTCCTTGACCCAACTTACGATTTTTGAATCTATGTGCATGAAAGATCCTCACTTAAAAGGCATTATATCTTCTATATACTCCCACATTTCCACTTATCCCGGTTTAGATAAACCACCTTATGCACGTAAATGGGAGGAGGACCTGAAGAGAACATTCGATATGAATGATTGGTCCAAAATATGGTCTGTAACAAAATCTTCTTCACCAAATGTCCTGGCGGTTGAAACCAATTACAAAGTTTTGTCTCGTTGGTACCTCGTTCCCTCCAGATTGGCCAAATTCACACCAAACCAAACAGGCCTATGCTTTCGGGGTTGCCCAGATCCGGGCACCCACTTACACATTTGGTGGTCTTGCCCGTTGGTGTAATTATTTGGGGAACGGATATTTGAAACTGCCTCCAAGATATTTGGTTTCACTGTGCAACCAGACCCAGCCACGGCCTTGCTCAATCTAAAACCTGATCTCATTACACATAAACAATTCAAACTCCTCATTCAATTTCTTACAGCAGCGAAGCAAACAATAGCAAAGGCATGGAGGACCCCTAAATTGGAGATATCCGAGACCATAAATAGAGTAAATAACTTTATGTCTCACGCCAAAATGTTAGCTATCGAAAGAAATCAAATTCCAATCTTTGAAAAGATCTGGGATCCTTGGATTAAATTTCACCTACCTTCTATTAGTGACAACTCGATTCTCATGCCATGGTAGCCGGAGGACTCAATCGATTAATCTAATTACTAAACCAGATTTCTGAAGCTTGGGCGCTACCCTGCTCAGAAGAGTGAACACAGTGTTTTACCTAAACCCTCAAGCCGCGGACCGACTCATTCATGCCATTCAGGTGAACTCCTACACCCCTCCCCCTAGTTTCCTAATATTCTGTCCCATCCATTTTATTTTATATTATCTATCTAATTTTATTATTTTATTTTGATATCTTTACTTCTTTTTCTCCTTTCTTTTCTCTATTATTCTTACGACATTTCACACTTATTGCAGCTACAAAAAAGTATTACTCTGCAATATTGTTTCAAAGATACAGATCAATTTATAACTAATATGTTCAATATCTCTTTCAACTACAGTCTTGAATATATTCGTACAAGGATTTTTTACTTTCTATCTCATTTAAGTCATTATAATTTTCATTAGGCTATATACTGTAGACCGTACTATTTGTTATTTTTCTTTATTTGTAATAATTGGTCAAATGTCAACAACAAGAATTACATATGATCTGTATATGACAAAAGTATATATCCAATAAAATACTTTGACAAGAAAATAAGTACATATCTATATACTGTAAGCCAACTCCTAGCACTCTGTATACCTGGATGATTTAAAGTTAATAGATGACCATTCATATAAC